>CM024599.1:18723352-18814695 GCA_014182555.1 Eucalyptus erythrocorys | reverse complement strand
CAAAAGATTCCAAAAGAATTCCATAATCACCTATTCACCCCCCTCTAGGTGGATTCACTAGCCTATATCAATTGGTATTTCTGAGATTGAACCTAAAAACATAGAAGATGCATTAAAAGATGAAAGCTGGATTGAAGTAATGCAAGAGGAATTGAATCAATTCAAAACCAACAATGTTTGGGAGTTAGTTCCTAAACCAAAAGGTAAATCAATTATCGGTACCAAATGGGTTTTCAGGAACAAGCTTGATCAATAAGGAAAAGTGGTGAGGAACAAAGTAAGACTTGTGGCGAAAGGTTACACACAAGAAGAAGGCATCGACTATGATGAAACCTATGCTTCGGTGGCAAGGTTAGAAGCTATAAGATTACTTCTTGCTTTTACTCGTTTTAAAAATTTCAGGTTATTCCAAATGGACGTGAAAAGTGCATTCCTAAATGGAATTATCCAAGAAGAAGTCTATGTGGAACAACCGCGGGATTTGAAGATCCTAGAAAACCAAACCTTGTTTTCAAGCTGAAGAAAGCTTTATATGGCTTAAAACAAGCACCTCGAGCTTGGTATGAAAGGTTAAGTAATTTCTTAATTCAAAGTGGTTTCTCTAAAGGTAAAGTAGATACTACTTTATTTATCAAAAGAGAAAGCAAGGATTTCATACTTATTTAAATTTATGTTGATGATATAATATTTGGTTCTTCTAATGAAAAGCTTTGCAAGAATTTTTCGAGTTGTATGTAGAGTGAATTTGAGATGAGTATGATGGGTGAATTGAACTTCTTTTTGGGACTTCAAGTCAACCAATCAAGAGAAGGAACTTTTATCCACCAAGAAAAGTATGCAAAAGACCTTATCAAGAAGTTTGGAATGGAGAATTGCAAGAAAACAGAAACTCCTATGTCAAGCTCATCAAAGCTGGATAAAGATGAAGAAGGAAAGAGTGTAGACCAAAAACTATACAGGAGTATAATCGGTTCACTTCTTTATCTTACAACATCTAGACCTGATATTCTGTTTAGTGTTTGCATTTGTGCTAGATTTCAATCTAATCCTAAAGAATCTCACATACTGTTATGAAGCGTATTATTAAATATGTTGCAACTACATCTAAGCTAGGTCTGTGGTATTCCAAAAGGGGAGATTTTACTCTTCTTGGATATTCTGATGCCGACCTTGCTGGCTATAGAGTGGATAGAAAAAGCACTACAGGTACTTGTCAACTATTGGGAAATAGATTGGTATCTTGGTTCTCAAGAAAACAAGGTACAGTAACTCTTTCAACCGCTGAAGCAGAGTACATAGCTCTTGGAAGTTGCTGCTCTCAAATTCTATGAATGCAACAACAATTAAGAGACTTTGGAGTTGAGGAAACGTGTACAGAAATCAAATGTGACAGCACAAGTGCAATCAACCTCACAAAGAATCCAATACTTCATTCAAGAGCAAAGCACATTGAAATCAAGCATAATTTCATTAGAGATCATGTTCAAAATGGTGAAGTGGTGATTCAAAGACGTTGATTCAAAGAATCAATTAGCAGATATATTCACAAAGCCCCTAGAAAAGGCTCACTATGAATCAATTCGCTCAAGACTGAATATCGCAAGACTTGAAGATGTTCGAGACTCAAAACTAGAGTCTTGAAAGTTTAGACTCAACGTAAGGTCCGGGCGTTCGGACTCAACGTAGGTCGATGGCACTCGAGACTCAAAGGTAGGTCCGAAAGAGTTCGGACTACGAGGTAAAGTCGAACCCTCTCGGACTACGACTTAAAGTCTTTTTACATATTTTAATTTTTCGTATTCTATGCATTAAATTGTTTTTTGTTAATTGCTTTTTGAAATTTCAAAATCTCTTTTTATTCGAAGTCTGACATGTAATTATGGTAGTTTACTTTTTCAAAATTGCAGTTTACTTTTTCAAAATTGGCAGTTTTTATTTTTACTTTTGGGCGACGGTTCAGTATCTCGATTTTATTTTTTCCTACTATTTATACTTTCGAATCGTCATCTTCATCCGCTACAATACTTTTGAAATCCATCTCTTTTTACTCTCGCTTTCAAAACCCTAAAAAGCTCCATTACCGTTCCTGTTCCATTACCTTACTCGACAAAAATTCCATCTTTCACTTGCGAACAAGTTGAACTTTTGCTTGCGATCCAAGAATGTCGTCTCGAAAATCTTCCAGAATCGCTGGTAGGGGATCACAAAGACAACAAGAGGGTCCTACAAGGGTGGACCTCACGGGCAAAGAATCTCCACAAAGGGAGACCCAAAGTCGGCATTTTGAGGAAGAGATCACGAAGCAGAGCCGGTAAGAACCCTAAAACCAAAGCTTGCATTTGATCTTTATAATAGGCTAAAGGTTGGGGGAACAAGCCTAAAGACGATCGAGGACTTTTTAAAAGAAAGAGGATATAAGAGTGAGTATATCTTCTTGAGGGAGATGGAGGACTTAAAAATTGTTGAAGAAGGGACTGCACAAAGAACTCATGAAAATATTTCGAGTGATCCGCTTTTCAGTACAACAAACTAGACTTTAGACGATGATGAGAGATTTTTCTCTCATTTCCAGCCATGAATGGGTGTGGTCATGAACTCAGTTTGTCCTTCGAGTAGTCTTTTTCGATCTAAAGAGCATGAACGGATGTACACCAAATTGTTGAAGAGAGGTGTTGTAAATCTGAGGAGTGTGGACTTTGACTTCCTTGATTCATTGGAGATAAATCTTAGAGAGAAGTTTGCTAGGCTGCAGTTGGAGAAATTCTGCACAGACACGACAAATGCCTACGCTTAACTTACGGCATATTTTTATTTGAATTTGTCATTTCTGGATGTGAATAGGTTGTCCTTTTCTTATATGGACAAAGAGTATATTGTTGATATTGACACACTGGCTGATGTTATTGGGGTGGAAAGAAGGAGTTTCCAACCAATAAAAGTGTTCACAGCCTTTGCAACCCTTGACATTGTGTGGGATAGAAAAGTGGAAGGCAAAATATCCTATACAAGGATGAATGCCTCAAACGTGTTACTACACAAGATCATTATCAACTGTCTCAGGCCCAAGACAACCTCGAAAACCGATGTCTCCAAGACTGAAGCCAAGCTGATGTTTGCCCTTAACCAAGGCAGGCCCTTTTCACTCCCTCATGTTATTCTTTTCCACATGTACCGAACTGTGGTTAAGCATAAGGGTTAATTGCCTTATTCGTCCATCATCACCAAGTTGTCCAGGTATTTCGAAATTCAGATCCCTGCACCTTTATGCCTGACGAATTTAAGTTTGATGCTTGTTGGATACAAGATGGTGATGAAGATGAAGATTCCAGAGCTAAATACTGCACTAGAAAGGTTGAAGGAGAATACACCCTCAAAGGAGACTACCATTGCTTCTACAAAGAGAAAGGGCAAAGCGCCCATGGCTGAGAAAAAGCGTAGAAAAGTCATCCTGCAGGACGAGGAGGATGAAGAAGATTTTGATGACGCCATGACTTTGTCTGCTCTCTCAAAATTGAGGAGCTCGATTAACTTGAGAACCGATCTTTGGAGAGAGGGCAAGGAGAGAAGCAGAGGAGAAAGAAGTAGCTGAGAGAGTGAGGAAAGAAGAGGAAAAATAGAGGATGAGAGAAGAGGAAAGGAATAAGAAAGAAGAAGAAGAAGAAAGACAGAGGAGAGAAGAAGAACAGAGAGAAGAAGAGGAAAGACATAGGAAAGAAGAAGAGGAAGAAAGAAGAAGAGAAGAAGAAGAGGTGAGAAGAGAAGAGGAAGAGAAGGAAGAAGGATGAAGAGGAGAGCAAAGCACGGAGGATATGGCCGAAGGACTAGAGCCATCGTTTGCTCAATTTGGGGAAGAGACTGAGAAACATCACAGTGCTGACATGGATTTTGGTGAAGAATATTCAACTCCACCCACTGGCATCAACACAGGGGGAGTTGCTACAAATCAGGGAACGATATCGTCATTACATTATAGTGATGTGAGTAAGTCTCGTGCTGATGCTTTGAGGATGTTTATGCATCTCATTTCCCAAAAATGAAAAATCCTCTCCATCCGAAAGGGAAAGGGCCGAGAAGGATGCTCCAAGTTTCAAGCTCTAAGAACCGACTCTGCTGGTCCTAGTGGAGGTAATACTAACTCAACAGCTTTTACACAAGCTTTGTTAGATGTTATCTTTGGACCTAAAGAAGCAGGTTTTGGAATGGACTATGAGCTGCGGGATTTAAAGAAGGCGATGCTCAGTACTTCTGTGAACATGCAAGACCAAATCAACGCACTTAGACTTCAAGTGGAATCAAATCAGAAGAGTGCAGAGTTGATTTCAGTGAAGGAAGCTGTTGCCAATCTCGAGAAGACAATACATACGCTCAGCAAATTTCAGCTTGTTCGCATCCCTGGAGAGCCATGAATCTTTTGCAAACCCTCTCTTATCCACTCTACCTCCTTTGATGGGACAAAAAGGGGGAGAGTTTTGCAAATTTGAACTTATTTTGAACTTTTATTTCGTTTGCTTAGACTGTTTTCATTATTTTTGATTTGGATTTGGTTTAGACTATCTATTTGAACCTCCATGACTTTATCTTGATTTGATGTTTGGATTCCTAGACTTGTGAATTTGCATTGCAGGATCATTATATTTGTGAGGATAATTGTTATTGGACTAACATTTTTCTGTTTTGCAGAATTAATCCTCAAAATATACATGAGTTCTCTTTGCAGGTTATAAATTTACAAATATGCCGAGGTGTTTTGTCACCATAAAAAGGGGGAGATTGTTGAAGAAAAATCCCTTGTATGTTTTGAAGTTAACAAAACAGCCTCGTCCGTAAAGTCCGAAGATCCCAAGACTCGCGATTAAGTCCGAAGAGTTCAAGACCCGAGTGTTTACGTACGAAGGCAGTCAAACCCAAAGTTACTGATGCAAGTTTTCCGTCGAAGACAGTCGGACCCGAGCTACGGTCCGAAGATCTCCGGACCCAAATTTAAGTCGAAGACAGTTTCCGATTTTGCCGGGCGACGGCGAGTTATTTTTATGGTTAAGGAAATTAGGATTTGGATATTATATTCCTTAATTTATCCATGGAATATCTCTCTTTGTGATTGTGAGCTCGGAAGATTTATTCTTTGGATTTTATCCGTTGAAGATCAAGCGAATTTTTGGAAGGATCTAATTTTGGAAACTCAAGATCCCGATTGTATGGGCGGCGGGATTGACGAGCTATTTTCTACTTATATTTTCGACAACGGGAAGATCACTTAAATTGATTCAGTCCAACGGGTTGATTGGATGAATTCTTGGAAAGTGCCAACGGGTATGGAAGCACGAAGGTTATTTAAGGTGGGTCAGAGTTGTTCGGAAGTAATGAGAGAACAGATAGAAAAATTTCGAAGTTAGAACCTCTGATATCTCTTGTTCTCAAAATCTCTTGTGCTCAAAGTTGTGTATCAAAGAGAGTCACTTATAGTGCGAAACAGCAAGAAGCTATAGGAGAGACTTTCTGCTGAAGAAGTCTAGTTCGTGAATTGTAACAGCTCTCATTTGCTACATAGTGATTACATCAAGTTGGCTGCCAGCGTGGAGAGTGGACGTAGGCTTGCAATAAGCCGAACTACTATAATCCTTGTGTCAATTTTCTCTTACCCTATTCTACTTGTTTTTATGGATGCATGATCTATTTCTGATATGATTTTCATATTAAAGTATTCTTCAGCAAAAGATTCCAAAAGAATTCCATAATCACCTATTCACCCCCCTCTAGGTGGGTTCACTAGCCTATATCATGGAGCTGGTTCAGCAGTCAGTGGATGCAGTCGCAGTGATTAGGAATAGATAAAAGACCGCTTAGAGCTACCAGAAAAACTATGCAAATAAGTGTCAAAGGCTTTTGGAATTCCAAGTTGGTGATCATGTTTTTTCTGAAAGTGTCACCAATGAGGGGAACTTCTCGCTTTGGCAAGAAAGGAAAACTGAGTCTGAGGTACATAGGTCCATTTGAGATTCTTGAAAGAATCGAGACCCTGGCATATTGTTTTGCATTGTCGACGAGACTAGCACAAGTGCATGACGTCTTTCACAAGTCGATGTTGAGGAAGTATGAGCCTGACCCGACCCACGTGCTTAATTTCGAGGACAACCGAATGTCGTACATTGAAAGTCCGATTCAAATCATGGATTAAAAAGAACAAATTTTGTGTACAAAGACCATCCCGTTGGTCAAAGTAGTTTAGCAAGACCACGGCACAGAATGAGCAACCCAGGAGAGCGAAGAGTCGATGAGACGTTTGTACTCCTACCTTTCTGTTTAAAGCGTTGTAATGGTTTAAATTTCGAGGACGAAAATTTTATGGGAGGGGAAGAGTTGTGACATCCTAGATTTTCAATCCTGTTTTCAATTGGATAAATTGGGCATTTCATTGACGCGCCTATAGTGTTATTTTCAGAGCTGATCACTCGTGAAATAACTAGACTATCTAGGGAAGTCATTAAGAGATTTTAATGCAATAGACTTAAGGATTCGACCAGGAATCGACTACTCGACCGTGCTCATCTGCTGAAATCATTTCAGCATAGTAAGATCGATTAAAAATCAGAGATAGGTCGGTTTGATCGAGATGCTTGGTTAAACATGGGTGATTCCACTAAATTGCAAAATTCTCGTCAATAGGCACTAGATTGATTTTTCTATCGTTTTGGTATCCTATGTCTGTATTTGAAACCTTGAGATTTTCACAACCACCAAGAGTTACCAATGTGTCGAAAAGGTTCATTGTGACTCGAAGAAAATCGACCATGGGTTATTTGCACTAAAAATTCCTGAAAGCTACCCGATAGCCTAGGTCATGCTAAAATTGTGCTAGATTGAAATTAACCACGAATTTGAATCCGATTTCAGAAATTAAAAGTTCTGCCATGTCACAAGTCATTTTAGGAATGTCGACTTAATCTCCAAAGATTTTTATGCAAACTGAGACCTTTTGGGAAAAAGTTGAGGTAGGGTTGTTTTTGTCCAGAAAAATCATAGGACCATTTTTAGATTGCAAAATTGGGATGCAAGTGGGTTGCATTAGCGAGGAAAAAGACCAATTTGATCGAGGACTCAATGGTTGGATTTTTAGAAGCCAAATTGAGTAGATTTAAGGAGGATTTGATTTCCAATTTGAAGGAAATCAATTGAAATTCGTATGCCCCTCTTTGGACACAACTTGTGGACCTCTTCAAGGCTTCTAGAAGGAGTCTTTGGTCTGGAAAATGGATAGAGAAAGCCAGTTGGTGGTGGGGCTGAGTCAAGGGAACAAAAGGGATAGGAAGAGACCAAAGGTGGCCCCCTTCAAGCAAACTTGTTCTCCCCTCCCTTCCTCTTTCTCCACCACCGTCAAGCAGCCTCCCTCTCCCCCCTTCCAGTCGTGTGAAGACCTCCAGCAAACTCAGAATCGACTGAACCAGCTTCTTTCCACCGTCAAAGCCCGCCGGAGCCTGAGTAGTCGCTGTCGCGTCGCCCGCTCGCCAATCGTGCCCCTTGTTTGCACACGCGTCCCTAGCCATTGTCCTCCCCTGTTCTCGTGTCTAGCCGGTCCCTCAAGCTGTCCCCTCCACCGTCACAAGTTTCTCCCACCATTTGAGCCACCACCAGCTACCGGAATCGCTTGCCTGAGCTGCTGTAGCCCTACTGCCTCGCCTAGGCCATTTCCGCTCAACCGACCAACCGAGCCACCTTTCTCGGCCAAGACTAGCCACGACCGGAAGGCGAGCGGCAGTGGGTTTCCAGCCACCGTTTGGGCCTTTTTCGGGCCATTCATGACGTCATTTAGCGAGCCCGCTTTGGAGTTCCCTGTCCCTCGTCGCGTCCCTGTCGTTTTGATCTGAGCAGATCATTAAACAAGTGAGTTTAACCCACTAATCCTTGCTTAGTAAGTTAATGACGTTTATGGGTTGATTAGTTTAGACGAAGTATGGATTAGATGGATAGTTAGAATAGATTAACAAATTAATTAATCGTCATTGCATGTTAGGTGGTTAGAGTAATGTAATTAGAGCCTAGACAAACTCTAACATTTATCTAGAGTGGTTCGGAAATTTTCCGGGCCCATCTTGGCTTTTAATTAGGCTTTACGGGCCTAAGTTTGCATATTTGGTATTTAATAATTAATTTCTGAAATTATTTATTTAATTAATTATTTTTCGAAAATTAGACTGGAATAATTGGTGACTGGAATTTTATGCTGATTACAATGGCGTGATCTGTTTATTTAATTGAGTTCTAATTTGTGCTAATTGTGTGTGATTTATGAATTTGAGAATTTATTCCTAAATTTATTTGTTTTCAGTATTTAATTAGAAAATTGCCAGGTGCCAGTTTATAACGCCAAAAAAAATGTTTTTATTGACTATATAAATGGTGGGAATTTTGAAAGTAAAGATATCATATTTTTGGTTGAGGTCGACCGTGTACTCACACACGATTATTTTTATCGGGTGCCTTTAACCTGAGGGAAAAAAGCCAAAATAGTATGTTAATTGCTGAATCTATTTGAGAAGTGTAATGTTGTTGGCCATGGGTGAATAATCGTGTGATATTGTGAGTTAGATCAAGAAAACCGCCGAAGTATGGCCTCAGCGTGGGTTGGCGATGCTCCAGTGAGGTCGCCGACCCTCGTTTTGCTGGTCGCTGATCATCCTAAGGCTGGCAACCAACAACCCTTGAAGAAGAAGAGGAGAACATATGTGCTATATAAGCCACATATCAGAAGAACATGAACCATCTTCATTTGCTTAAGGCGGTATGAGATCCCAGATGGCGAGGTGAAATGGGTATGCCCACTGGGTCGTGATTTACTGCCTAACATAGGCCGTGCCCATTGGGCCGTAATTTACCACCGAACTTGAAATTTGTTGTGCCCATTGGGCCATGATTACCACCTAATCTAGGTTGTGCCCGTTAGGCCGTGATTCACCATTGAAGATTTAGTAGGTCGTGCTCGTTGGGCCGTGATTAAGAGTTAGGAATGAATAATTGAAATGACCGTGTGATGATCCTATTGACATGGAATCGACTAGGTTGATTGATCGATGATTCAATCCGAACTTAGTGATTTGATTTGTTGTTGTGACTTGATGATTTACATATTGTAAGTAGGAACTGAGGCCAAGGTAAGCCCTCTGACTTGTATTGTGCTTAGGCAGCCCTTGAGGCATATTTTCTTCCTAGTCAGGTCTTAGAGGTTTGAACTTGTTGAGACATCGTCTCAACCTGTTGTGGGATAATATTTTCAGGCCCCTAGATCGGAGTTCCTCCCTAGAATTTTGGGCAATCGAAGGAAGTCACTGAACAGAGGTGTTACATTCCGTTTCATGGGGACCCTAGGGGATGGGAGTGTGAACTTGTACGATGCAGTCGTAGTGCAGGTCCTTGCGGGATTGTCCCATCGGGTGCTCTATCGATATAGATCATGGTACCGTCAAGATCGTAATGGTCAGAGAGAGGGCCCCATACCGGAATTTGAGATAACTTTGTATGTGATAGAGGTTGCTTTTGGGAAAGGCATCGTAGATCCTTTAGAAGGTTCAGTGGTAGACGCGGTAGACCCAGATCTTGAAGATCAAGGATCCGCGGTGTTCTTTGAAGGAGGCTCCAATCGAGATGAAGAGGAGGTGGAAGACGAGGACGAATATTAATAGATGTTTGGAAACCCCCTTGTTTCGTAGACCTGGCATGTGTTGGTTTGTATACGACCTGTTATTGTTGAAGAAAAATCTCTCAAGTGTTTTGAAGCTAACAAAACATCCTCGTCAGTTATGTTTGAAGAATCCAAGACTCAAACACTTAAGTCTGAAGAGTTCAAGACCCAGGTGTTTCCGTCTGAAGATCTCCAGACTCTATCAAAGTCTGAAGACTGTTAGACTCAGTTTTACGAGTTTGGCCAAGCTGACAGCATTTTATTCCAACGGTTTAAGAATTCAAAAATTCGATAATATCTTCTATGATTCGTTTTATTTCGTGGAAGATCTCTGGCTGAAACTAAGCTCGAAGATTTTGGATTTATCTCGATTAATCCATTGAAGAACAAGCAAGATTTGGAAGGTTCCACTTATGGAAACTCAAGATTCTGATTGTATGGGTGAATATGATTGACGAGCTATCTTCCTCATATATTCAACAGCTTGAAGATCACCTTAATTGATTCATTCCAACGGGTAGATTGGATGAACTCATTTGGAAAGTGCTAATGGCTATTAAGACACGGAGGAATATTTAAGGTGGAGTCTTTGTTGTTTGAAGTTAGAGCGTTGATAGATAATTTTGAAGTCTAAACCTCTGAAACTCTTTGTTCTTAAAACCTCTCAAGCTAAAGTTGTGTACAAAGGAGAGATACATACAGTGAGGATTTGTGAGAGCTACAGCAAAGACTTTCTGCTAAAGAAGTCTAGATCATAAGTTGTACAAATTTCATTTGCTACATAGTGAATCCAGCCAGTGGGCTGACAACGTGAAGAGTGGACGTAGGCTTACAATAAGCCGAACCACTATAAACTTCGGTGTCCAAATCTTCTTACCTTATTCTTTTTACTTTATTGCTGTGTGATTTAATTTACTCTGATTTTATTTCAGTCGAGGGATTTGGGTTAAAGGTTTCAAAAGAAATTTATGAACACCTATTCACCCCCCTTAGGTGTACTTACTAGCCTTTATCAATTGGTATCAGAGCTTGTGTGCTTAATTGTTGGAAGTGTTTATACTCCTAAGCTAAAGATCTATGGCTAGTATTTTGGCTCCGGGTTTGATTGAAGGCCAAAACAACACCAGACCACTTTACTTCGATGGGAAGGAATACAATGTATGGAAGAACAAGATGAAGGCATTCCTAAGATCAAAAGATCCTCATGAATAGGATGTAGTAGAGAAAGGAATTATTCCTAAAGCTACATCATTCTCAGGGAGAGAAATAGCAGATGGAGTGGGATTGTCACAACCCGAAATCACAAAGAGATAAACCCTTGATGCTAAAGCTATTTATTCACTGTATTGTGCTTTATCTCCTACTGAGTATAATAGAATTTCATCTTGTGAAATAGCTAAAGAGGTTTGGGATAGATTGCATGTTACTTATGAAGGAACTGATCGAGTCAAAGAAACCAAGATCAATATCCTTCTTGAACAGTATGAAGCCTTCAAGATGAAGCTAGGAGAATCCATAACCCGACATGTTTAGTCGTTTTACGAAATTGTAAATGGCTTAGAATATCGGGGTCGCCTATCTCAAGACCAATGAAAGTCAATAAGCTGTTGAGAGGACTTTCCAAAGAATGAAATGACGTAAAGACTTCCATAAGAGAAACACAAAGGATCATGCCTCTTTCTGTAGATGAATTGGTTGGCACACTTCAATCATATGAAGTCGAGTGATTCAATGAGGACATTGACACCAAAGGTGAGAAGCCAATAGCTTTAAAATCTAACGGTGATTCTGATGTTATAGATTTAGAAGAAGACTTGGATGACGAAGAGTTAGCACTCTTGATAAGGAAGTTCAGAAAATTAAATAGAAAAGGAAGAAGGTTCAATAGGAAGAGACAAAGCAATCAAAGATTTCAAAAGAAATCAAATGAAGAAGATGATACCAACAAGGATGTTGTTTGCTTTGAATGTAAGAAAAAGAGACACATCAGACCCAACTGTCCCTTGTTGAAGAAAAAGAAAGAAAATCAGAAAGATTCAAAAAGGCACTCAAAGCTGAAACATGGAGCGACACAGAATGTGAAGAAAGTGATGAAGAGTACGCCAACATCTGTCTCATGGCGAAGTCAGACTCAGAATCAGACTTAGACTCAGACAGTGATGTCAAGGTTAGAAATCTAAAAATTCCTACAAAAGTGTCGAATTATATTGATGAATGTTTTAGCCTTAAAGCTTCTCTTAAAAGGATTTTGAACTTAAAAAGGAGAATTCCAAACTAAAACAATAGGAAAAGATTTTGATTGAAAAAGTTGAAAACTTAGACAAATCTCTTGCTGATTCAAAAGAAAACGAAACTGCTCTTTCAAAAGACAATACTTGCTTGAAAGAAGACCTTTTGAGAGTCACCAAAAACTTTTCAATGGGATCTGATAAGTTAGATAAAATTCTTTCAATCCAAAGACCTTATTTTAATAAATCTGGCCTGGGAATGACATTGGAAACTATTCCCTTGATCGATTTTCCACTTGTAAAGGAAAGCATCAAAAATAGACCTACAAAGTCTTTTTACAAGAATCATTTTCAAAAGGTTTTTGTAAAACCTGTTGGGAGAAGTGCTCTTAAATGCTCAAAATGTAACAGTTTAGAACATTTTGAGAAGGATTGTCCCAAAGTTTGAAAACCTGTTAAGAGAAATTGGCCAAAGACGTAGTATGGTACTATCAATGTTGGACTCAAGAAAATCTGGGTACCAAAGAAAGCTTGAGTTTTTCATTTAATTGCAGGTCACTATCAAGAAGAAAATAAAATGATATTTGGATAGTGGCTGCTCAAGGCACATGATAAGAGATTCAACTTGTTTCACAAATCTCTTACAAGTGAAAGGAGGAAATGCTTTCTTTGGTGGCAACAACAAAGGAAAAATTGTTTGTTGTGGAACCGTGAAGATAGGAAATCTCACAATCAACAATGTCTCTTTAGTTGGGTTTAAATTATAATCTTCTCAGTAGTAGTCAGTTGTGTGACACTGGATACAAGATCAACTTTCAAGAAGACACATGTTCTGGAACAAGTAAAGATCTCTCACAATCATTCACTAGATGAAGACATGGAAATATCTACTTGCTGGATATAAAGTCGATAGTTCACAATACTTGATATCTATTCAAGATGAAGCTATTTTCTGGCACAGAAAGCTTGGACATATTAACATGAAGCAAATTGCAAAAATTTCATCCAAGAATTTAGTTTGAGGACTACCTAACCTGAAGTATCAAAAACATGATCTATGCACACCCTGCGTGCTAGAAAAACAGGTTAGAAACTCTTTCAAATCTATAAATCAAGTATCTACTAAACATGTTTTACAGCTTTTGCACATGGATTTGTTCAGACTAACGAGAACACAAAGCATTGGAAGAAAAAGGTATTGTTTGGTAATAGTAGATCACTACTCTCATTTTACTTGGGTATTCTTTCTTTCAACCAAATCTGAAGCATTGTCTTATTTCACTAGGTTTGCTAAGAAGTTCAAAATGAAAAAGGTTATGTTATAACAAGTATTAGAACTGATCATGGAGGTGAATTTGAAAATCAAGATTTTGCTAATTTCTGTGATGATTCTGGCATTCGGCATAATTTCTCATCTCCATACACTCCACAACAAAATAGAGTTGTAGAAAGGTAAAATCGTTTTTTGCAAGAAATGGCAAGAACTCTTTTAATTAAAAGTAATATTTCTCCTCGTTTTTAGGCTGAAGCAACTTCAACTACTTGTTATATAATTAACAGAGTATTTCTAAGACCTATTTTGGAGAAAACCTCTTATGAATTGTTCAAAGGTAAGAAACCTATTGTCTCTTATTTTCATGTATTTGGTTGCAAATGCTTTATTTTAAAGAATGCAAGTGATCGAACTGGTAAGTTTGAAGAAAAATCCGATGAAGGAATTTTCCTTGGTTACCCAATATCAAGTAAAGCCTTCAGAATATTCAACAAAATGACTCAAACTGTGAAAGAATCTTTGAATGTGAAGTTTGAGGACACAATTCAAAATCATGCCAATCAGACTCAACCTAAAGATCATGAATCTGTGCAAGTGTCTACAAATTCCCCCGAAGAAAATCAAATCTCTGATGTTCAATAGCAAGCTAAATCAGTAGCTCCAACTAAAATAGAAGCTCGATAAAAGTGATAAACCAGTCAGTAATTGGAAGCATAAATCTAGTCACCCTGCAAAACTCATCATTGGTAACATTGATGAAGGGATTCATGCCAGATCCAAAAGGCGTGAAGAGTCTAGTGCTCTAGCACTTGTTTATGAAATCGAGCCCAAAATAATAGAAGAAGCTTTGACTGATGAAAGTTGGATTGAAGCTATGCAAGAAGAATTGAATCAATTAAGAATCAATAATGTTTGGGAACTTGTTCCTAAACCAAAAGGTAAGTCAATTATTGGATCTAAATGAGTTTTTAGGAACAAGCTGGATCAACAAGGAAATGTGGTGAGAAACAAAGCAAGACTCGTGGCAAAAGGTTACACACAAGAAGAAGGAATCGACTATGATGAAACCTATGCTCCAGTGGTAAGGTTAGAAGCAATAAGATTACTTTTTGCTTTTGCTTGCTTTAAAAATTTCAGGTTATTCCAAATGGATGTGAAAAGTGCATTTCTAAATGGAATTATCCAAGAAGAAGTCTATGTAGAACAACCACCAGGATTTGAAGATCCAAGAAAACCAAATTTTGTCTTCGGGCTAAAGAAGGCATTGTATGGATTAAAGCAAGCACCTCGAGCATGGTATGAAAGGTTAAGTAATTTTTAATTCAAAATGATTTTGCTAAAGGTAAGGTAGACATTACCTTATTCATTAAAAGAGAAGGAAAGGACTTTATACTTATTCAAATTTATGTTGATGACATAATATTTGGCTCTTCTAATGAAAATCTTTGCAATAAATTTTCTAGATGTATGCAGGATGAATTTGAAATGAGCATGATGGGTGAATTAAACTTCTTTTTGGGACTTCAAGTCAAACAATCAAAGGAAGGAACCTTTATTCACCAAGAAAAATGTGCAAGACATCTCATCAAGAAATATGGCATGGAGAATTGCAAGAAGACAGAAATCCCAATGTCAAATTCGTTAAAGCTGGATAAAGATGAAGAAGGAAAAAGTGTAGACCAGAAGTTATACAGGAGCATAATTGGTTCACTTCTTTACCTTACTGCATCTAGACCTGATATTTTGTTTAGCGTTTGTATTTGTGCTAGATTTCAATCTAATTCTAAAGAATCTCACATGACTACTGTGAAGCGCATTATCAAATATGTTGCAACTACTTCTAAGCTAGGTCTATGGTATTCCAAAGAAGGAGACTTTACTCTCCTTGGATATTCTGATGCTGACTTGACTGGTTGTAAAGTGGATAGGAAAAGTACTTCAGGTACATGTCAATTGTTGGGAAATAGGTTGGTATCTTGGTTCTCACGAAAATAGAGTACCGTAGCTCTTTCAACAGTTGAAGCAGAGTATATAGCTCTTGGGAGTTGCTGTTCTCAAATATTGTGGATGCAATAACAATTGAAAGATTTTGGAGTTGAAGAATCTTGCACGGAAATCAAATGTGACAACACTAGTGCCATCAACCTTACAAATGTTAAAGAAAAATCCCTCAAGTGTTTTGAAGCTAACAAAACATCCTCATCAGTTAAGTCTGAAGAATCCAAGACTCAAATGCTTAAGTCTGAAGAGTTTAAGACCCAAGTGTTTTCGTCTGAAGATCTCCAAACTCTATCAAAATCTGAAGACTGTTAGACTCAATTTTGCGAGTTTGCCCAAGCTGACAGCATTTTGATCTAACAATTAGGAATTCAAAGATTGGATAATATCTTCTATGATTTGTTCTATTTCGTGGAAGATCTTTGGCTGAAACTAAGCTCGAAGATTTTGGATTTATTTCGATTAGAAGATTCGTTGAAGAACAAGCTAGATTTGGAAAGTTCCACTTATGGAAACTCAAGATCCTGATTGTATGGGCGAATAGGATTGATGAGCTATCTTCCTCATATATTCGATAGCTTGAAGATCACCTTAATTGATTCATTCCAATGGGTAGATTGGATGAACTCGTTTGGAAAGTGCTAACGGCTATGAAGGCACGGGGAAATATTTAAGGTGGAGTCTTTGTTGTTCGAATAGTGTGCATTGATAGATAATTTCGAAATTTGAACCTCTGAAACTCCTTGTTCTCAAAATCTCTTAAGCTATAGTTGTGTACAAAGGAGAGATACATGCAGTGAGGAATTGCGAGAGCTATAGTAAAGAGTGTCTACTGAAGAAGTTTAGATCATAAGCTGTATAATTCTCATTTGCTACATAGTGAATACAGCTAGTGGGCTGTTAGCGTGGAGAGTGGACGTAGGCTTACAATAAGCCGAACCACTATAAATTTCGGTGTCCAAATCCTCTTATCTTATTCTCTTTACTTTATTGCTGCGTGATCTATTTTACTTTGATTTTATTTCAAGTCGAGGGATTTGGGTTAAAGGTTTCAAAAGAAATTTATGAACACCTATTCACCCCCTTCTAGGTGTACTTACTAGCCTTTATCAATTGGTATAAGAGCTTGTGTGCTTAATTGTTGGAAGTGTTTATACTTCATAAGCTAAATATCTATGGCTAATATTTTGGCTCCAGGATTGATTGAAGGCCAAAGCAATACCAGACCACCTTACTTCAATGGGAATGAATACAACGTATGGAAGAACAAGATGAAGGCATTCCTTAGATCAAAAGATCCTCAGGAATGGGATGCAGTAGAGAAAGGAATTATTCCTAAAGCTACATCATCCTCAGGGAGAGAAATAGCTGATGGAGTGGGACTGTCACAACCCGAAATCACAAAGAGACAAGCTCTTGATGCTAAAGCTATTTATTCACTGTATTGTGCTTTATCTCCTACTGAGTATAATAAAATTTCATCTTGTGAAACAGCTAAAGAGGTTTGGGATAGATTGCATGTTACTTATGAAGGAACTGATCGAGTCAAAGAAACCAAGATCAATATCCCTCTTGGACAATATGAAGCCTTCAAGATGAAGCTAGGAGAATCCATAACTGACATGTTTAGTCGTTTTACAGAAATTGTAAATGGCTTAACATATCAGGGTCAGTCTATTTTAGGACCAATGAAAGTCAATAAGCTGCTGAGAGGACTTTCCAAAAAGAATGGAATCACGTAAAGACTTCCATAAGAGAAACACAAAGGATCATGTCTCTTTCTGTAGATGAATTGGTTGGCACACTTTAATCATATGAAATCGAGCAATTCAATGAGGACATTGACACCAAATGTAAGAAGTCAATTGCTTTAAAATCTAACGATGATTATGATGTTACAGATTCAGAAGAAGACTTGGATGACGAAGAGTTGGCACTCTTGATAAGAAAGTTCAGAAAATTAAATAGAAAAGGAAGAAGGTTCAATAGGAAGAGACAAAGCAATCAAAAATTTCAAAGGAAATCAAATGAAGAAGATGATACCAATAAGGATGTTGTTTGCTTTGAATGCAAGAAAAATGGACACATCAGACCCAATTGTCCCTTGTTGAAGAAAAAGAAAGGAAAACCTAAAAAATTCAAAAAGGCACTCAAAGCTAAAACATGGAATGACACAGAATGTGAAGAAAGTGATGAAGAGTATGCCAACATCTGTCTTATGGCAAGGTCAAACTCAGAATCAGACTCAGACTCGGACTCGGATAGTGATGTCAAGGTTAGAAATCTAAAAATTCCCACTAAAGTCTCGAACTATATTGATGAACTTTGTCTTAGCCTTAAAGCTTCTCTTAAAAGGATTTACGAACTGAAAAGGAGAATTCTAAATTGAAACAACAAGAAAAGACTTTGATTGAAAAAATTGAAAATTTAGACAAATGTCTTCTTTGATTCAAAAGAAAATGAAACCATTCTTTCAAAAGAAAATACTTGCTTGAAAGAAGACTTTTTGAAAGTTACAAAAAATTTTCAATGGGATCGATAAGTTAGATAAAATTCTTTCAATCCAAAGACCATATTTTAATAAATCTAGTCTGTGAATGACATCGGAAATCATTCCCTTGATCGATTTTCCAAAGGTGAAGGAAATAATCAAAAATAGACATATAAAGTCTTTTTACAAGAATCATTTTCAAAAGGTTTTTGTAAAACCTGTTGGGAGAAGTGCTCTTAAATGCTCAAAGTGTAACAGCTTAGAATATTTTGAGAAGGATTGTCCCAAAGTTTGAAAACCTGTTAAGAGAAATTGGGCAAAGACTGTTTATGGTACTAATAATGTTGGACCCAAGAAAATGTGGGTACCAAAGAAAGCTTGAGTTCTTCATTTAACTACAGGTCACTATCAAGAGAAAGATAAAGTGGTATTTGGATAGTGGTTGCTCAAGACACATGACAGGAGATTCAACTTGTTTCACAAATCTCTTACAAGTGAAAGGAGTAAGTGTTTCCTTTGGTGGCAATAACAAAGGAAAAATTGTTGGTTGTGGAACTGTGAAGATAGGAAATCTCACAATTATCTTTAGTTGAAGGTTTAAATTATAATTTTCTTAGTATTAGTCAGCTGTGTGACACTTGATACAAGATCAATTTTAAAGAAGATACATGTTCTGGAATAAGCAAAGATCTCTCTCAATCATTTACTGGATGAAGACATGGAAATATGTACTTGCTAGACATAAAGTCTGATAGTTCACAATGCTTGATATCTATTCAAGATGAAGCTATTCTCTGGCACAGAAAGCTTGGACATATCAACTTGAAGCAAATTGCAAAAGTCTCATCCAAGAAGTTAGTCCGAGGACTATTTAACCAGAAGTATAAAAAACATGAACTATGCACACCCTGCGTGCTTGGAAAATAGGGTAGAAACTCTTTTAAATCAATAAATCAGGTATCTACTAAACATGTTTTACAGCTTTTGCACATGGATCTATTCGGACCAACATGAACACAAAGCATTGGAGGTAAAAGGTATTGTTTGGTAATAGTAGATGACTACTCTCGTTTTACTTGAGTATTCTTTCTTTCAACTAAATCTGAAGCATTGTCTTATTTCACTAAGTTTGCTAAGAAAGTTCAAAATGAAAAAGGTTATGCTATAACAAGTATTCGAACTGATCATGGAGGTGAATTTGAAAATCAAGATTTTGCTAATTTCTGTGATGATTCTGGCATTCAATATAATTTTTCATCTCCATACACTCCACAGCAAAATGGAGTTGAAGAAAGGAAAAATCGTTCTTTGCAAGAAATGACAAAAACTCTTTTAATTGAAGGTAATATTTCTCCTCGTTTTTGGGCTAAAGCAACTTCAACTGCTTATTATATAATTAACAGAGTTTTTCTAAGACCTATTTTGGAGAAAACTCCTTATGAATTGTTCAATGTAACGAAACCTATTGTCTTTTATTTTCATGTATTTGGTTGCAAATGCTTTAGTTTAAAGAATGCAAGTGAACGAACTGATAAGTTTGAAGAAAAATCAGATGAAGGAATTTTCCTTGGTTACTCAATGTCAAGTAAAGCCTTCAGAGTATTCAACAAAAGGACTCAAACTGTGGAAGAATCCTTGAATGTGAAGTTTGAAGACTCAATTCAAAATCATGCCAATCAGATTCAACTCGAAGATCATGAATCTGTGCAAGTGTCTACAAATTCCCCCGAAGAAAGTCAAACTGCGACGCTCTATAGCAAACCAAACCAGTAGCACCAACTGAAACAGAGGCTCAACAAAGTGACAAACCAATTAGCAATTGGAAGCATAAATCTAGTCACCCTGCAGACCTCATCATTGGTAACATTAATGAAGGGATTCGTACCAGATCCAAAAGGCATGAAGAGTTTAGTGCTCTAGCACTTGTTTCTGAAAATTGAGCCCAAGACAATTAAAGAAGCCTTCACTGATGAAAGCTGGATTGAAGCTATGCTAGAAGAATTGAATCAATTCAAAATCAACAATATTTGGGAACTCGTTCCTAAACCAAAAGGTAAGACAATTATTGGAACTAAATGGGTTTTCAGGAACAAGCTGGATCAACAAGGAAAGGTGGTGAGAAACAAAGCAAGACTCGTGGCAAAAGGTTACACACAAGAAGAAAGAATCGACTATGATGAAACCTATGCTTCAGTGGTAAGGTTAGAAGCAATAAGATTACTTCTTGCTTTTGCTTGCTTTAAAAATTTCAGGTTATTCCAAATGGACGTGAAAAGTGCATTTCTAAATGGAATTATCCAAGAAGATGTCAATGTAGAACAACCACCAGGATTTGAAGATCCAAGAAAACCAAACTTTGCCTTTAGGCTAAAGAAGGCATTGTATGGATTAAAACAAGCACCTTGAGCTTGGTATGAAAGGTTAAGTAATTTTTAATTCAAAGTGGTTTTGCTAAAGGTAAGGTAGACACTACTTTATTCATTAAAAGAGAAGGAAATGATTTCATACTTGTTCAAATTTATGTTGATGATATAATATTTGTCTCTTCTAATGAAAATCTTTGCAATAAATTTTCTAGTTGTATGCATGATGAATTTGAATTGAGCATGATGGGTGAGTTAAACATCTTTTTGGAACTTCAAGTCAAACAATCAAAAGAAAGAACCTCTATTCACCAAGAAAAATGTGCAAGAGATCTCATCAAGAAATATGGCATGGAGAATTGCAAGAAGACAGAAACCCCTATGTCAAATTCATTAAAGCTGGACAAAGATGAAGAAGGAAAAAGTGTTGACCAGAAGCTATACAGGAGCATAATTGAAAAAGCACTTCAGGTACTTGTCAATTATTAGGAAACGGGTTGGTATCTTGGTTCTCACGAAAACAGAGTATCATAGCTCTTTCAACAGCTAAAGCAGCTTGGGAGTTGCCGTTCTCAACTACTGTGGATGCAACAACAATTGAAAGATTTTAGAGTTGAAGAATCTTGCATAGAAATCAAATGTGACAACACTAATGCCATGAACCTTACAAAGAATCCAATACTTCACTCAAGAGCAAAGCACATTGAAATCAAGCATCATTTCATTAGAGATCGTATTCAAGATGGTGAAGTGGTGATTCAGTTCGTTGACTCAAAGAACCAACTAGCGGACATATTTACAAAGCCTTTAGAGAAAAGTCATTTTGAATCAATTCGCTCAAGACTGAACATCGTAAAGTCTGAAGAGGTATAGACTCAAAGGTAAAGTCTTGAGTTGTTCAGACTTAAAGGTAAGGTCTGAAAGTATTCAGACTCTGAGATAAAGTCTTGAAACACTCAGACTCGACGTAAAGTCGAATGCGTGTTTTTTTTTTTTTAATTCCCTTTATGCCATATTAGATTTATAATTGCTTTTGAAATTTCGAAATCTGCTTTTTATCCGAATTCTGACATATTTATGGCAGTTTTCTTTTTCAAAACTAGCAGTTGTTTATTTTCTTTAATTTTGACGGTTTTTACTTTCCCTTGTGACATTCAGTATCTTTTTTTATTCTTACTATTTATACTCCTGAATTGTCGTCTTCAACTCTCACTCTCTCAAAAGACGCCCTTTCACACCTTTTGAAACCCTAACGGTTTAAAAACCTTAACTTGCGTCCCTGTTCAATTTGTTTACTCTGCAAAAATCCAAACTTTTTGTGGACCACCTGCATATTCGCCCTCGAGTTAAGCATGTCGTCAAGGAAATTATCAAGGCTTGCTGGAAAAGGACAACAAAGGAGATCCGACGGTCCTACCAGAGTGGACCTCACAGAAAAAGATGACTCTCCACAAACAGCAAGTCAACAACCGTTCGAAGAAGAAATTATTGAAGAGGCTGAACTGGTAAGGACACTCAAACCCAAACTTGCTTACTCCCTGTACAAAAAGTTGAAGGATAGAAAAACGGAGTTAAGCTTGACTTATAGTTTTTAGAAAGAGAAGATATCGAAATGAAACCATATTTTTGCAAGAAATGGAAAAACTGGGAGTTGTTAAGGAAGGACTTGCGCAAAGCACGTTCAAGAATATACCGAGTAATCCATGGTTTGGAACCGCTAATCAGCCTATGGACGATGACGAGAGGCTGTTTACACAGTTTCAACCACGGGTGGGAGTTGCGGTTGACACCATCTGTCTTGAGGGAAGTCTGTTTCGCTCTAAGGAACAAGACCAAATTTACTCAAAATTGCTTAAGAGAGGAGTTATGAATCCAAGAAGTGTTGACTTTGATTTTCTTGATTCAATCAAGATAAATTTGAGAGAAAAGTTTTCACAATTGCAGCTTGAGAGGTTTTGCACCGATTCAACAATCGGACATCCTGAATTGACGGCCTACTTTTATTCAAATCTGTCATTTTTAGATGCGAATAGACTGTCATTCACTTTCATGGATAAAGAATACGTTGTGGATGTCGACATTCTCGCTGATTTAATCGGGGTGAAAAGAGGGAGTTTCCAACCGATTAGGGTGTCAACAGCACATGCCACTTTGGAGATTGCTCGAGATAGAAGCTTGGAAGGCAATATATCCTACACTAGGATGAATGCCTCGAATGTTTTGCTGCATAAGATTGTTATAAATTGTCTTAGGCCCATGGCAACGTCGAAGACTGATGTCTCAAAGACTGAGGCCAAGCTCATGTTCACTCTGAATCAAGGCAGAAGCTTTTCCCTTCCACACACTATCCTGTTCCACATGTATAGGACTGTGGTGAAGGATAAGGGACAATTGCCTTATTCCTCTCTAGTCACCAGGTTGTTCAAATACTTCAAAATCCAAATTCTTACTGCCTTTCGCTTGACCAACTCTACTATCATGCTTGTGGGTTACAAGATGATGATGAAAATGAAGCTGAAGGAGTTAAACAAAGCTTTGGAGGGATAGAAGGAGAAGACTCCATCGAAAGAATCCACTACTGCTACTGCTAAAAGAAAAGGCAAAGAGCCCATGGCTGCTCCAGAGAAAAGAAGAAGAAAAATCATCTTACAAGATGAGGATGATGAAGAAGTGGATGATGCCATGACACTTGCAGCACTTAGAGGATTGAAAAGCTTTGTTAGCTTTAGAGAAAGCAGCATTGAGCAAGCAAGGAGAGAGGAAGGGACAGAGAGAATGAGGAGAGAAGCAGAAGCAAGAGCAGAAGAAGAAGAAGAAGAGAGATTGAGAAGAGAAGAAGAAGAGAAGATTAGAGAAGAAGAAGAGAAAAGGATGAGGAGAGATGAAGAGGAAAACAAAGCACAAGAGGACTTTGAATAAGCCTTTGAGCCATCCTCTATGATACCACAATCTGGAGAAGAGACTGTACAGCATCACTCTGGAGGAAAAGAGACAGAACATGGCGGAACATACTCGACTCCACCTACTGGTCACAAGATAGGGGAAGTAGCTGTAGAAAAAGGTACACCATCGCCATTTCATACTAGTGATGTTAGTCGCTCTGGTGCATATGCAGAAGACATCTTTGCATCACACTTTCCAGAAGTTGAGGTGTCCTCTCCCACAAAAGGTCAAAGAGCTGACAATGAACCTCCTAGCTTCTAGACTCCAAGAACAGAGTCTACAGGTCCTAGCACTGAAAATGTCAATTCAGTTGATTTTTTGAAGCTGTTAGATCTCATGGTGGATCTAAAGAAGCAAGTCTATGGGATGGACTATGAGTTGCAGGATTTGAAGCAAGCGCTGTTGGCTACCTCTGTTTCTATGCAGGACCAAATCACTGCCCTTAAACTTTAAGTAGAATCAAACGTGAAGGGTATTGAATTGGAATCTCTAAAGGAAGCCTTATCCAGCCTCGAGAAGACTGTTAATTCGCTGGGTGAATTTCAGCTTGTTCGCATCCCCAAACAGCCTTGACTTTCATCAACTCTTTCTTTGATTCCTCTGCCTCCTTTTGATGCGACAAAAAGGGGGAGAGTTATGTAGATTTGATGATTTGATGATTTGATCTTATCTCGTTTTTGTTTTTTAGTTTGATATTTTGGATTGTTTATGTTCTATTAAGACTTTGCATTGTTGGGTGTTTTGAACTTATGACTGATCTGCTTTAATGATTGGGTTTGCATTTTTGATTTTTGAACTTGCAGGATTATTTATACTTGTGAGGATAATTATGTTCCTGGACTAACATTTTTTCTATGGTTGCAGAAGTAATATGAAATACTCCTCATATTACGTATGAGTTTTCTTTGTAGGTCAAGTGTTTTACAAATCGGCCGAGATGTTTTGTCACCATAAAAAAGGGGGAGAATGTTGAAGAAAAAACTCTCAAGTGTTTTGAAGCTAACAAAACATCCTCGTCAGTTAAGTCTGAAGAATCCAAGACTCAAACGCTTAAGTACGAAGAGTTCAAGACCCAAGTGTTTCCGTCTGAAGATCTCCAAACTCTATCAAAGTCTGAAGACTGTTAGACTCAATTTTGCGAGTTTGCCCAAGCTGACGGCATTTTGATCCAACGATTAATAATTCAAAGATTGGATAATATCTTCTATGATTCGTTCTATTTCGTGGAAGATCTCTGGCTGAAACTAAGCTCGAAGATTTTGGATTTATCTCGATTACAAGATCCGTCGAAGAACAAGCTAGATTTGGAAGGTTCCACTTATGGAAACTCAAGATCCTGATTGTATGGGCAAACAGGATTGACGAGCTATCATCCTCATATATTCGACAGCTTGAAGATCACCTTAATTGATTCATTCCAACAGGTAGATTGGATGAACTCGTTTGGAAAGTGCTAACGGCTATGAAGGCATGGAGGAATATTTAAGGTGGAGTCTTTGTTGTTCGAATAGTGTGCGGCTGATAGATAATTTCGAAGTCTGAACCTCTGAAACTCCTT
This sequence comes from Eucalyptus erythrocorys, assembly GCA_014182555.1. Lineage (NCBI taxonomy): Eukaryota > Viridiplantae > Streptophyta > Magnoliopsida > Myrtales > Myrtaceae > Eucalyptus > Eucalyptus erythrocorys. The sequence continues at coordinate 18,790,168 of CM024599.1, read as the reverse complement.
GTTCTCAAAATCTCTTGAGCTATAGTTGTGCACAAAGGAGAGATACATACAATGAGGAATTCCAAGAGCTATAGTAAAGAGAATCTACTGAAGAAGTCTAGATCATAAGCTGTATAATTCTCATTTGCTACATAGTGAATATAGCCAGTGGGCTGTTAGCGTGGAGAGTGGACGTAGGCTTATAATTAGTCGAACCACTATAAACTTCGGTGTCCAAATCCTCTTACCTTATTCTCTTTACTTTATTGCTGCGTGATCTATTTTACTCTGATTTTATTTCAAGTCGAGGGATTTGAATTAAAGGTTTCAAAAGAAATTTATGAACACCTATTCACCCCCCTCTAGGTGTACTTACTAGCCTTTATCAACAAAGAATCCAATACTTCATTCAAGAGCAAAGCATTTTGAGATCAAGCATCATTTTATTAGAGACCATGTTCAAAATGATGAAGTGGTGATTCAGTTCATTGATTCGAAGAACCAACTGGCGGACATATTTACAAAGCCATTAGAGAAAAGTCCCTTTGAATCTATTCGCTCAAAACTGAACATCATAAAGTCTGAAGATATTCAGACTCTAAGGTAAAGTCTTAAGTTATTCAGACTCAAAAGTAAGGTCTGAAAGTATTCAGACTCTGAGGTAAAGTCTTGAAATACTCAGACTCTGATGTAAAGTCTGAATGCGTGTTATTTAATATTTATATTAATTCCCTTTATGTTGTATTAGATTTATAATTGTTTTTAAAATTTCGAAATCTACTTTTTATTCGAATTCTTACATATTTATGGCAGTTTTCTTTTTCAAAAAATTGGCAGTTGTTTATTTTCTTTTAGCAGTTTTAACTTTCCTTTGCGACGGTTCATTATCCTTTTTATTCCTACTATTTATAACCTTGAATCGTCGTCTTCACCTCTCACTTTCTCAAAAAGACGCCTCTTCCACTCCTTTCAAAACCCTAAAAGTTAAAAACCTCCACTTGCGGTTGTTCTATTTGTTTACTCCATAAAAATCCAAACTTTTTGTGGACCACCTGCATATTCATCCTCGAGTTAAGCATGTCGTCGAGGAAATCTTCAAGGCTTGTCGGAAAAGGACAACAAAGGAGATCCGAGGGTCCTACTAGAGTGGACCTCACGAAGAAGAAGACTCTCCACAAACAGCAAGTTAACAACTGTTCGAAGAAGAAGTTATTGAAGAGGCTGAACCGATAAGGACACTTAGACCGAAACTTGCTTACTTGCTGTACAAAAAGTTGAAGGATGGAGGAACGGAGTTAAACTTGATTGATAGTTTTCTGAAAGAGAGAGGATATCGGAATGAAATCATTTTTTTGCGTGAGATGGAAAAACTGGGAGTTGTTATGGAAAGACTTGTGCAAAGTATGTTTGAAAACATACCGAGTGATCAGTAGTTGGGAATCGCAAATCAGCCTATGGACGACGACGAGAGACTGTTTACACAATTCCAACCAAGAATGGGGGTTGCGGTTAACAATATCTATCCTGAGGGAAGTCTGTTTCGCTCTAAGGAACAAGAGCGAATTTACTCGAAATTGTTGAAGAGAGGGGTCATGAACTGCAGAAGTGTAGATTTTGATTTTCTTGATTCAATCAAGATAAATTTGAGAGAGAAGTTTTCTCGTTTACAGCTTGAGAGGTTCTGCACCGATTCGACAATCGGACATCCTGAATTGATGGCCTACTTTTATTCAAATCTGTCATTCTTAGATGCGAATAGACTGTCATTCACTTTCATGGATAAAGAATATGCTGTGAATGTTGACACTCTTGCTGATATTATCGGGGTGGAAAGAACGAGTTTCCAACCGATTAGGGTGTCCGCAGCACATGCCACTTTGGAGATTGTTCGAGATAGAAGCCTGGAAGGCAAGATATGCTACACTAGGATGAATGCCTCAAATGTTTTGCTCCATAAATTGTCATCAATTGTCTCAGGCCCAAGGCAACGTCAAAGACTGATGTCTCAAAAACAGAGGCCAAACTAATGTTTGCTCTGAATCAAGGAAGAGGTTTCTCCCTTCCACACACTATCCTGTTCCACATGTACAAGACTGTGGTGAAGGACAAGGGACAATTGCCTTATTCCTCTCTAGTCAGCAGGTTGTTCAGGCACTTTAAAATCCAAATTCCTACTGCCCTTTGCTTGACTAACTCTACTATAATGCTTGTGGGTTACAAGATGATAATGAAAATGAAGTTGAAGGAATTGAACAAAGCTTTGGAGGGATTGAAGGAGAAGACTCCCTCGAAAGAATCTGCTGCTACTGTTGCTAAAAGAAAAGGCAAAAAGCCCATGGCTGCTCCAGAGAAAAGAAGAAGAAAAATCATCCTACAAGATGAGGATGATGAAGAAGTTGATGATGCCATGACACTTGCAGCACTTAGAGGATTGAAAAGCATTGTTAGCTTTAGAGAAAGTAGGGAAGAGCAAGAAAGGAGAGAGGAAGAGACAGAGAGAATGAGAAGAGAAGAGGAAGCGAGAGCAGAAGAAGAAGAAGAGAGAATGAGAAGAGAAGAAGAAGAGGAAAGGATGAGGAGAGAAGAAGAGGAAAGAAAAGTTCAAGTGGAATCTGAAGAATTCCTTGAACCATCCTCTGTAATACCTCAATCTGGAGAAGAGACTGCACAGCATCACTCTGGAGGAGAAGAGACAGAACATGGCGAAGAATACTCCATTCCACCTACTGGCCACAAGACAGGGGGAGTAGCTGCAAAAAAGGTACATTATCGCCATTTCATACTAGTGATGTTAGTCGGTCTGGTGCAGATGTAGAAGATATCTTTGCATCACACTTTCCAGAGGCTGATATCCTCCCCCACAGAAGGTCGAAGGACTGAAAATGAACCTCCCAGCTTCCAGACTCAAAGAACAGAGTCTGCAGGTCCAAGCACTGAAAATGTTAATTCAGCCGATTTTTCGAAGCTGTTAGATCTCATGGTGGATCTTAAGAAGTAAGTCTATGGGATGGATTATGAGTTGCGGGATTTGAAGCAAGCGCTATTGGCTACCTCTGTTTCTATGCAGAACCAAATCACTGCCCTTAAACTTCAAGTTGATACAAACGTGAAGGGTACTGAATTGGAATCTCTAAAGGAAGCCTTATTCAGCCTCAAGAAGACAGTTAATTCACTGGGTGAATTTTAGCTCGTTCGCATCCCCAAACAGCCTTGACTTTCTAATTTCATCTCTTTCATTGATTCCTTTACCTCTTTTTGATGTGACAAAAATGGGGAGAGTTATGGAGATTTGATTGTTTGATCGTTTGATGATCGTTTCGATTGTTCGTTTTTCAGTTTGGATATCTTGGACAACTTATGTTCTGTTAAGACTTTGGACTGTTGGGTGTTTGAACTTATGACTAATGCTGTTTTAATGATTGGGTTTGGATTTGTGATTTGTGAATTTGCAAGATTATTTATACTTGTGAGGATAATTATATTTCTGGACTAACATTTTTCTGTGGTTGCAGAAGTAATATAAAATACTCCTCAAATTATGTATGAGCTTTCTTTGCAGGTCAAGTGTTTTACAAATCTGCCGAAATGTTTTGTCACCATCAAAAAGGGGGAGAATGTTGAAGAAAAATCCCTCAAGTGTTTTGAAGTTAACAAAGCATCATCATCATTTATGTTTAAAGAATCCAAGACTCAAACACTTAAGTCTGAAGAGTTCAAGACCCAAGTGTTTCCGTCTGAAGTTCTCCAAACTCTATCAAAGTCTGAAGACTGTTAGACTCAATTTTGCGAGTTTGCCCAAGCTAACAGCATTTTGATCCAACGATTAAGAATTCAAAGATTGGATAATATCTTCTATGATTCGTTCTATTTCGTGGAAGATCTCTGGCTGAAACTAAGCTCGAAGATTTTGGATTTATCTCGATTAGAAGATCCGTTGAAGAACAAGCTAGATTTGGAAGGTTCCACTTATGGAAACTCAAGATCCTGATTGTATGGGCGAACATGATTGACGAGCTATCTTCCTCATATATTCGACAGCTTGAAGATCACCTTAATTGATTCATTCCAACGGGTAAATTGGATGAACTCGTTTGGAAAGTGCTAACGGCTATGAAGACAAGGAGGAATATTTAAGGTGGAATCTTTGTTGTTCGAAGTTAGAGCGCTGATAGATAATTTCAAAGTCTGAACCTCTGAAAAACTCCTTATTCTCAAAATTTCTTGAGCTAAAGTTGTGTACAAAGGAGAGATACATACAGTGAGGATTTGAGAGAGCTATAGCAAAAACTTTCTATTGAAGAAGTTTAGATCATAAGCTGTACAAATCTCATTTGCTACATAATGAATCCAGCCAGTGGGCTAACAGCATGAAGAGTGGACGTAGGCTTACAATAAGCCGAACCACTATGAACTTCGGTGTCCAAATCTGCTTAACTTATTCTCTTTACTTTATTGCTGCGTGATTTAATTTACTCTGATTTTATTTCAGTCGAGGGATTTAGGTTAAAGGTTTCAAAAGAAATTTATAAATACCTATTCACCCCCTAGGTGTACTTACTAGCCTTTATCAGTTATGATATGTATATATAAGTGTGTTGTTGGTTTGAAAAATTTATGGCTCTACTTTCTTATCCCATCTTGTTGTTGTCTAGGGATTTATTTATTCGTTTCTGCATGCGCATTAAAATAAATGGGTCGGCGATGTGTCCTAAGACGTTGCTATTATATCAACCAAACAGGGATGAGTACATGCTCAGAGGATTAGGTTGTGACTGAGATTTCACAACTGTGATCAAGCCGCATGCGCATTAAAATGAATGGGTCGGCGATGTATCTAGGGACGTCACTATTATATCAACCAAGCAGAGATGAGTACGTGCTTGGACGATCGGGATGTGACTGAGACTTCACAACTGTGATCAAGCAAACTCATGTGGTTGATCTTGAAAGATGAGGTGATGATAACTTTTAGAGTATGTGCCGTGAGGGAGCTCTAATAGCCAAATACCCCTAAACTCCGCCTCTTATTCCTTGCACCTTGAAGAGGTCAGGTCGCAACAAGAAGCTGCTTCTTGTCTGAACCCTCTGGCCCTCAACCACTCCCGCCCTCATCAGACCGACTTGTTACACATAGAGCCATGAATGACATATGTCCAAGCATTTGTGTACACCGTCATCCAAGGCTTCTTCATTTAAATGAGAAAACCAATCCTATTGACGCAGGGCAATACATTCTATGTGATTCATTTCTAGTACCATTGAAGACTTTCGTGACTAATCAAATCAATCAGGAACTTATGGTCCTTCAATCTATGAAATTTTTAATGGAAAAAATAGAAGATCAACTCTCTTTGGCGGAATTTTGGAGGTATAGCAAGGCTGATGCCTCCACATTGAGCTTAAACTATTTGCAAGCTCAAAATCACTTGGGATTACTGTGTTGAGAAGGCTGCCTTGAAATGTGCTAAGGATACTATGGCTTTGTTTTTTTTTTTTTTTTTTTTCGTCTTCCTAACACACTCATATGCTAGTATAATTTCTGTGAAAGTTCCTAGGTCACGATTCATTTTGATTGATCGAGCATTATCGCAAAAATAATTTCTAATAAATCGATGAAATTCATGTCCTTTAAGGGTAATTCCTGTTTACAACAATTCGCGTGAATAGTGTGTCTGCTTTACGTCATCAAAGTATATCATGGCTCGAAAGGGACATCTACGTCTGCGAACTTGACGTATACAGGACCAAATGGAGAGGAGGCAGAAATTGGCCGACAGGCGAAGCCCTACCCACCCACGATAGGCTCCAGTAATCGTCAAGCTTTTTTGACGTGCCAGGACATTTGCACGAACTGAGACAAATAATTGCCGATGAGATAGATCGACCAATTATTTTTCGGTCTTCGTCAAGCCCTAGTGTGAAGGTGACTTGGCCGTGACGGTACAGATCCCAGTTTCCAAATGGAGAAATGAGTATTCCGAAACTCTCTTTTTAGAGATCAAATTCCGAAACTCCCATTTTAGATATCCAAACATGGCATCCGACCTCCACATAGCCACTGTGAAAGGGAATGTGCCTTCTTTGCTTGAATTGCCCGCAAAAGATAAGCTGCTTCTCGATAGAATCGTGCCTGGGAATCACATTGAGACTCCTTTGCACATTACAGCTATGCTCGGACACTTGGATTACGTGGAAGAGGTCCTAGCTCGAAAGGCTGAGCTGGCAAAAGAGAGAGATTTCTTGGGGATCTCCCTCTTCATCTCGCGTCCACGAGCGATCATTTTAGGATCTTATAGCCAATTCTTGTGAGGTCGGAATCGATGATGTTATAATATGAATCCGATATTGCATCCTAATTATGGCGCCTAACAAGTGGTAGGGTTACCCATAGCTATCCCAAGGCAAAATCAGATAGCCGTGGAACCGGCTGTGAGGAAACACGATAAATTATTAAGTATCGAAAGAGCATTAATAGAAATACTATTGTAATCCAAGTCCTCGAACCATAGAATTTCCGGTTGCATAGATATCGATGGACAACTCCAGACAGTCTATTAGGAATTCTAGTCGACTCCCAAAAATGAGGCTAGTGGTGACTCCTAACTGTTGTCTAGGTTATCTCAAACAATTCATAGATAATAAATAAACCCGTAATGAGGGTATAAATCTTAGGAAAAGGTTCACAATCATGATTTAACATACTTGAGATGGTAAAGCTAAAAGACGTAGTCACGCCATTTTTAGAGGATGTACATCTTGAGAGCGCTATCGTGTCGAAATATCCCTAAACTCAAATTTATGCCCTATTTCCTTTCGACCTTAAAATTGTCGATCGAGATATACCGTGACATCTAAGCAGAGTCACGACACACGCGAGGTAGGAGCTTCGGAGACTTCACAATTGTGATTGAGCAAACTCATGTGGTTGATCTTGAAAAATGAGATGATGAAATCTTTTAGAGTATGTACCGTGAGGGAGCTCTAATAGCCAAATACCCCTAAATTCGGCCTCCTATTCCTTGAATCTTGAAGAGGTCAGGTCGCAACCAGAAGCTGCTTCTTGTCCGAACCCTCTGGCCCTCGACCACACCCCGCTGACATCGGATCGGATTGTTACACATAGAGCCATGAGTGACATCTGTCCGAGCATTTGTGTATATCGTCATCTGAGGCTTCTTCATTTAAATGAGAAAACCATTGCTATTGATGCAGGGCAATACATTCTATGTGATTCATTTCCCTGCGTAGTACCATTGAGGACTTTCGTGACTGATCAAATCAATCAAGAACTTATGGTCCTTTAATCTCTGAAATTTTTAATGGAAAAAATAGAAGATCAACTATTTTTGGCGGAATTTTGGAGGTATAGCAAGGCTGATGCCTCCACATTGAGCTTAAACTATTTGCAAGCTCGAAATCACTTGAGATTACCATGTTGAGAAGGCTGACTTGAAATGTGCTAAGGATACTATGGCCTTTTTTTTTTTTTCTTTTTTTTTTTTTTCGGGTCTTCCTAACACACCCATATGCTAGAATAATTTCTGTGAAAGTTCCTAGGTCACGATTCATTCTGATTCATCGAGCATTATCGCAAAAATAATTTTCGATAAATCGATGAAATTCGTGTCCTTTCGGAGTAATTCCTCTTTACAATAATTTGCATGAATAGGGTGTGTCTGCTTTACACCGTCAAAGGATATCATGGCTCGAAAGGGACACCTACGTGTGCGAACATGACGTATACAGGACCAAATGGAGAGGAGGCAGAAATTGGCCGACAGGCGAAACCCTACCCACCCACGATAGGCTCCAGTAATCGTCAGCATTTTTGACGTGCTAGGACATTTGCACGAACTGAGACAAATAATTGCCGATGAGATAGATCGACCAATTACTTTTCGGTCTTCGTCAAGCCCTAGTTTGAAGGTGACTTGGCCGTGACGGTATAGACCCCAGTTTCCAAATGGAGGAATGTGTATTCCGAAACTCTCTTTTTAGAGATCAAATTCCGAAACTCCCATTTTAGATATCCAAACATGGCGTCCGACCTCCACATAGCCACTGTGAAAGGGAATGTGCCTTCTTTGCTTGAATTGCCCGCAAAAAATAAGCTGCTTCTCGATAGAATCGTGCCTGGGAATCACATTGAGACTCCTTTGCACATTACAGCTATGCTCGGACACTTGGATTTCGTGGAAGAGGTCCTAGCTCGAAAGGCTGAGCTGGCAAAAGAGAAAGATTTCTTGGGGATCGACCCCTCTCCATCTCGCGTCCACGATCGATCATTTTAGGATCTTATGGCCAATTCTTACGAGGTCGGAATCGATGATGTTATAATATGAATCCAATATTGCATCCTAATTATGGCGCCTAACAAGTGGTAGGGTTTCCCATAGCTATCCCACGGCAAAATCAGATAGCCGTCGAATTGGTTGTGAGGAAACACGATAAACTATTAAGTACCAAAAGAGCATTAATAGAAATACTAATGTAATCAAAATCCTCGAACCTTAGAATTTCTGGCTGCATAGATATCGATGGACCACTCTAGACAGTCGATTAGGAATTCTAGTCGACTCCCAAAAATGAGGCTAGTGGTGACTCCTAACTATTGTCTAGGTTATCTCAAACAACTCATAGATAATAAATAAACCCGTAATGAGGGTATAAATCTTAGGAAAAGGTTCACAATCATGATTGAACATACTTGAGATGGTAAAGCTAAAAGACGTAGTCATGCCATCTTTAGAGGATGTACATCTTGAGAGCGCTATCATGTCGAAATACCCCTAAACTCAAATTTATGTCCGATTTCCTTTCGACCTTAAAATTGTCGATCGAGGTATACCGTGGCATCTAAGCAGAGTCACGACACACGCGAGGTAGGAGCGTCGGAGACTTCACAACTGTGATCGAGCAAACTCATGTGGTTGATCTTGAAAGAGAAGGTGATGAAATCTTCTAGAGCATGTACCGTGAGGGAGCTCTAATAGCCAAATACCCCTAAATTCGGCCTCCTATTCCTTGCATCTTGAAGAGGTCAGGTCGCAACCAGAAGCTGCTTCTTGTCCGAACACTCTGGCCCTCGACCACACTCCGTTGACATCGGATCGGATTGTTACACATAGAGCCATGAGTGACATCTGTCCGAGTATTTGTGTAAACTGTCATCTGAGGCTTCTTCATTTAAATGAGAAAACCATTGCTATTGACGCAGGGCAATACATTCTATGTGATCCATTTCCCTGCGTAGTACCATTGAGGACTTTCATGACTGATCAAATCAATCAAGAACTTATGATCCTTCAATCTCTGAAATTTTTAATGGAAAAAATAGAAGATCAACTATTTTTGGCGGAATTTTGGAGGTATAGCAAGGCTGATGCCTCCACATTGAGCTTAAACTATTTGCAAGCTCGAAATCACTTGAGATTACCGTGTTGAGAAGGCTGACTTGAAATGTGCTAAGAATACTATGGCCTTTTATTTATTTATTTATTTTTTTTTCGGGTCTTCCTAACGCACCCATATGCTAGAATAATTTCCGTGAAAGTTCCCAGGTCACGATTTATTCTGATTGATCGAGCATTATCGCAAAAATCATTTTTGATAAATCGATGAAATTCGTGTCCTTTCGGAGTAATTCCTGTTTACAATAATTTGCATGAATAGGGTGTGTCTGCTTTGCATCGTCAAAGGATATCATGGCTCGAAAGGGACACCTACGTGTGCGAACATGACGTATACAGGACCAAATGGAGAGGAGGCAGAAATTGGCCGACAGGCGAAACCCTACCCACCCACGATAGGCTCCAGTAATCGTCAAGCTTTTTTGACGTGCCAGGACATTTGCACGAACTGAGACAAATAATTGCCGATGAGATAGATAGACCAATTATTTTTCGGTCTTCGTCAAGCCCTAGTTTGAAGGTGACTTGGCCGTGAAGGTACAGATCCCAGTTTCCAAATGGAGGAATGAGCATTCCGAAACTCTCTTTTTAGAGATCAAATTCCGAAACTCCCATTTTAGATATCCAAACATGGCGTCCGACCTCCATATAGCCACTGTGAAAAGGAATGTGCCTTCTTTGCTTGAATTGCTCGCAAAAGATAAGTTGCTTCTCGATAGAATCGTGCCTGGGAATCACATTGAGACTCCTTTGCACATTACAGCTATGCTCGGACACTTGGATTTCGTGGAAGAGGTCCTAGCTTGAAAGGCTGAGCTGGCAAAAGAGAGAGATTTCTTGGGGATCGACCCCCTTCATCTCGCGTCCACGAGCGATCATTTTAGGATCTTATGGCCAATTCTTGTGAGGTCGGAATCGAGGATGTTATAATATGAATCCAATATTGCATCCTAATTATGACGCCTAATAGTTGGTAGGGTTTCCCATAGCTATCCCAAGGCAAAATCAGATAGCCGTCGAATTGGTTGTGAGGAAACACGATAAACTATTAAGTACCGAAAGAGCATTAATAGAAATAATAATGTAATCCAAGTCCTTGAACCTTAGAAATTCAGGTTGCATAGATATCGATGGACCACTCCAGACAGTCGATTAGGAATTCTAGTCGACTCCCAAAATGAGGCTAGTGGTGACTCCTAACTATTGTCTAGATTATCTCAAACAACTCATAGATAATAAATAAACCCGTCATGAGGGTATAAATCTTAGGAAAAGGTTCGCAATCATGATTTAACATACTTGAGATGGTAAATCTAAAAGACGTAGTCATGCCATCTTTAGAGGATGTACATCTTGAGAGAGCTATCGTGTTGAAACACCCCTAAACTCAAATTTATGTCCGATTTCCTTTTGACCTTAAAATTGTCGATGGAGGTATACCGTGGCATCTAAGCAGAGTCACGACACACGCGAGGTAGGAGCTTCGGAGACTTCACAACTGTGATCGAGCAAACTCATGTGGTTGATCTTGAAAGATGAGGTGATGAAATCTTTTAGAGTATGTACCGTGAGGGAGCTCTAATAGCCAAATACCCCTAAATTCGGCCTCCTACTCCTTGCATCTTGAAGAGTTCAAGTTGCAACCAGAAGCTGCTTCTTGTCCGAACCCTCTGGCCCTCGACCACACCCCGCTGACATCGGATCGGATTGTTACACATAGAGCCATGAGTGACATCTGTCCGAGCATTTGTGTATTCCGTCATCTGAGGCTTCTTCATTTAAATGAGAAAACCATTGCTAGTGACGCAAGGCAATACATTCTATCTGATTCATTTCCCTGCGTAGTACCATTGAGGACTTTCATGACTGATCAAATCAATCAAGAACTTACGGTCCTTCAATCTCTGAAATTTTTAATGGAAAAAATAGATCAACTATTTTTGGCGGAATTTTGGAGGTATAGCAAGGCTGATGCCTCCACATTGAACTTAAACTATTTGCAAGCTTAGAATCACTTGGGATTACCGTGTTGAGAAGGCTGACTTGAAATGTGCTAAGGATACTATGACCTTTTTTTTTTTTTTTTTTTTTTCTAGTCTTCCTGACACACCCATATGCTAGAATAATTTCTGTGAAAGTTCCTAGGTCACGATTCATACTGATTGATCGAGCATTATCACAAAAATAATTTTTGATAAATCGATGAAATTCGTGTCCTTTCGGAGTAATTCCTGTTTACAATAATTTGCATGAATAGGGTGTGTCTGCTTTACATCGTCAAAGGATATCATGGCTCGAAAGGGACACCTACGTGTGCGAACATGACGTATACAGGACCAAATGGAGAGGAGGCAGAAATTGGCCGACAGGCGAAACCCTACCCACCCACGATAGGCTCCAGTAAGCTTTTTTGACGTGCCAGGACATTTGCACGAACTGAGACAAATAATTGCCGATGAGATAGATCGACCAATTATTTTTCGGTCTTCGTCAAGCCCTAGTGTGAAGGTGACTTGGCCGTAACGGTATAGATCCCAGTTTCCAAATGGAGGAATGAGTATTCCGAAACTCTCTTTTTAGAGATCAAATTCCGAAAATCCCATTTTAGATATCCAAACATGGCGTCCGACCTCCACATAGCCACTGTGAAAGGGAATGTGCCTTCTTTGCTTGAATTGCTCGCAAAAGATAAGCTGCTTCTCGATAGAATCGTGCCTGGGAATCACATTGAGACTCCTTTGCACATTACAGCTATGCTCGGACACTTGGATTTCGTGGAAGAGGTCCTAGCTCGAAAGGCTGAGCTGGCAAAAGAGAAAGATTTCTTGGGGATCGACCCCTCTTCATCTCGCGTCCACGATCGATCATTTTAGGATCTTATGGCCAATTCTTACAAGGTTGGAATCGAGAATGTTATAATATGAATCCGATATTGCATCCTAATTATGGCGCCTAACAGGTGGTAGGGTTTCCCATAGCTATCCCAGGGCAAAATCAGATAGCTGTTGAACTGGTTGTGAGGAAATACGATAAAACTATTAAGTACCAAAAGAGCATTAATAGAAATACTAATGTAATCAAAATCCTCGAACCTTAGAATTTCTGGCTGCATAGATATCGATGGACCACTCCAGACAGTAGATTAGGAATTCTAGTCGACTCCCAAAAATGAGGCTAGTGGTGACTCCTAACTATTGTCTAGATTATCTCAAGCAACTCATAGATAATAAATAAACCCGTCATGAGGGTATAAATCTTAGGAAAAGGTTCACAATCATGATTTAACATACTTGAGATGGTAAAGCTAAAAGACGTAGTGATGCCATCTTTAGAGGATTTACATCTTGAGAGCACTATCGTGGTCAAAATACCCTTAAACTCAAATTTATGTATGGTTTTCTTTCGACCTTAAAATTGTCGATCAAGATATACCGTGGCATCTAAGCAGAGTCATGACACACGTGAGGTAGGAGCTTCGGAGACTTCACAACTGTGATTGAGCAAACTCATGTGGTTGATCTTGAAAGATGAGGTGATGATATCTTTTAGAGTATGTACTGTGAGGGAGCTCTAATAGCCAAATACCCCTAAACTCGGCCTCCTATTCCTTGCACCTTGAAGAGGTCAGGTCGCAACAAGATGCTGCTTCTTGTCCGAACCCTCTAGCCCTCAACCACTCCCCGCCCTCATCGGATTGGATCGTTACGCAAAGAGCCATGAGTGACATCCGTCCAAGCATTTGTGTATACCGTCGTCTGAGGCTTCTTCATTTAAATGAGAAAACCATTCCTATTGACGCAAGGCAATACATTCTATGTGATTCATTTCCCTACGTAGTACCATTGAGGACTTTTGTGATTGATCAAATCAATTAGGAACTTATGGTCCTTCAATCTCTGAAATTTTTAATAGAAGAAATAGAAGATCAACTCTCTTTGGCGGAATTTTGGAGGTATAGCAAGGGTGATTCCTCCACATTGAGCTTAAACTATTTGCAAGCTCGAAGTCACTTGGGATTACCGTCTTGAGAAGGCCAACTTGAAATGTGCTAAGGATACTATGGCGTTTTTTTCCTGTCTTCCTAACACATCCATCGGTAGAATAATTTCTGGGAAAGTTCCTAGGTCACGATTCATTCTGATTGATATATTATTATCGCAAAAATAATTTCTGATAAATCGATGAAATTCAAGTCCTTTCAGAGTAATTCCTGTTTACAAGAATTTGCTCGAATAGAGTGTGTCTACTTTACATCATCAAAGGTGTCGCGACCTAATTTTTTAGGGTGTACTACCTAGAGTTTAGGTTAATGGACTGCTAAGTCTAGATTTAGCTTGGGCCCTTCTAAATCCATACCAATTCGCGACTTTAGATTCAAGTTTATAAAACATGCAAATGAATTTCAATTAGGAGTTGCCACTAATCAATTTTTGATAGGTCGATTAGATACCTAAATAAAATAGTGAGAGAATTATTTTACTCCTACGAACCAGAGATTAAGGATATGAGGACTTGGTTACATTAGACTTCCTAATGCCTTTTTGGTACCATTTCTTTTATTATATATTTTTTAATGTTGTTGCAGGCAGTTACTATTTATTTTAACCTAAATTACTATCATGCAAATATGGTGACCACGCGGGTGCTCATCCACTATTAAACATTCAATAAAAATAAACAAATTGCACCAAGAGAAATAAACGCACAAAGCAAACAATTTTTTTTTTTTCGGTTTTCTTTAATCTTGAAATCAGAATTTTTACCATATGACATGCACTTAAATTATGTGACCTGATTTTAAACAAATAAAGCAAGCAATTATTTTTTGTTTTTCTCTTATTATAATTTTACTATAAGACATGCATTTTAACTAAATGACTTAATATTATTAATAAGCAAATTCTAATTAAATGACCATATTATGCAAATTAATTAACATGCACATAATATTACTAATAAACAAATTTTAACTAAATGAACCTATTATGCAAATTAATTAAAATGCACCTAATATTTTTGGACTTTTTTTATTTGAAATTCGGCATTAATAAAAACCCTAATTAAACACTCTAAAAAGGAATGATTTTCTAATTCATTTTTGAGATTAATTTGACTTAAACCCTATTCTGTCTTAGAATTTTTATTTTTATTTTTATTTTTTTAAAAATATGCCAACTTTTCTAAGACTCTATTTTAAAAAAGGTTATCTAGGTCCAACTCTAACCTATTTCAAAAGAATTATCTAAAAATATAATCCTAAAAAATGTAATCCTAAAAAATTTCTAATTTACTAACCTACATGCCTAATTTGCTAAATTTATATGCTCATGCAAGATTTTGACTTTTTTGATTTTTTTTTTATAGTGTTTTTCCAAGATAAACAAGTTTCAAATAAACAATATATTAAAACTAATCAAGGTATTCAACCAACGGGGACTAAAATAATCGAAAAAATAATCTTTGTCTCACGGGTTAAATTAACAATTATTTAACCCTAAACATCACAACATATAAAATGGGTCAAAATAATTAAAAATTTGATCCGAAGTCTTACGGATCAAATTAATAATTATACTTTAACGATTAAAATACTAAAATGCCCAAAAATTAATATAATTAAAAAAATGATCGGCGTCTTATGGATCAAATTAATAATCACATTAATTTTGGACAGGAAGCCCTGGAGATAATGCCTACAAGATAAATGAATATTGACATCGAATATTACAATTTAAATAACTAAACTTAAAAATGCTTAAAAATGAAATGAAATTAAATAAAAATAAAAATAAAAAGGAATAAACTAAATTACCTAAGGGCTTAGGAAATGCAGTAACGGTGGTGGAAGGCACTTGGTAGAGGGTGGCCGGCATCGGAGCTCCGGTGAGGGGGCGCGGAGTGCAGCGCGGGACGTGCACGCGTGGCGGTGAGTGAGCGGGGGTGGTATCCGCGATGGTTGCTAGTGGAGATGCGCGGGCAAATCGCGAGCGTCGGGTCAAGGTTGCAGCAAGTGTCGGCGCTATTGGAATGACTGTGACCAGCAAGGCGGGGCGGTAGAGGATCGAGCCGGTGGCGGCACTCGCGGTTTCGCCGGTGGAGGTGCGACAAGCAAGGGTGGATGGTGCGGTTGCGGCAACGGCGTCAGCGCGCGCGATGTTGCTGTGATTTATGGGAAAGTCCGGCGAGGTGGCAGTGTCGGGATCGGTGTAGGCACGGCGGTGGCTGGCTCGAGTCGGAGCAGAGGGACGCGGACGGTGGCCGGCACGGGGGTTCGCGGGTTGCTGACGGAGCGACGGCGGGGCGGCTGGCGGAGGCGCGGTGGCGCGAGGAGACCCGGCGGCACAAGGGTGGCGGAGCAGCGTGCGGCTTCGCGGAGGAGGAACCCACGGAGAAGAAGAACAGTGCATGCCCTCTTTTTTTCTTTTTCTTTTTAGTTTTTCTCTCCTCACATTTGCTGACCCACATCTTCTCTCACGTCACCCTCTGTTACTAAGGACGCGTTTGGTAACGTTTCGTTTAAAAATTGTTCCGAAATAGAAAAAAAAAAAAAAGTGTTTTACTGTTCCTAAACAATTTTTGAACAAAAACGCGTTTGTGGCTAGATAAAATTTTTATTTCTGGAATAAAAAAAAACAAACACGTTCGAATCTTGCACAAAATTTCTGTTTTTGGAATAGAAAAAGAATAAAACACGTTTGGTAGAATGCATAAAATTTTTGTTCCAATTTTTTTTAAGTGTTTTTTTAAATAAAATGTAAACTTGGCATTGAATTATCATTATTATGCAATGCTCACCAATTTAATTTCGTTCATGGTGAGTCAAAAAAACATTCTAAACATTATCATATTTACTTACTTGGAAGAAAATTTTTTATGTTTGTACCAAATTTGAACCCACTTGCTTTTTTTATTTTTAATAAAGTATAAATTTGGTTTTGAATTCTCATTCTTATAAAATGCTCATCAATTTAATTTTGTTTATGGTGAGTGAAGTCAAACATTTTGAACATGGTTATAAGTGCATACTTTGAAGACAAGTTTTATAAATAAACTTTGTACCAAAATTTTCTCACGTGGCTTTTTTTTTCAATAAAGTGTAAACTTCGCATTGCATTATCATTCTCATGAAATGCTTATCAATGTAATTTTGTTCATGGTGTATGAAAACAAACATTATGACCATGGTCATATATGCATACTTGGAACAAGAAATGAGGTAAGTAAAATTTACACAATAAGAGCTAGCTAAAATAAGAGTATTTCATAAATCTCTATATAGACCTTTTAATACATAACATCACAATAATGAAGTAATATAGTTCATTGTTCAACTTCATCACATTGAATTTGATAAGTGAGTACTTCAAAATAATAGTACAAAAGTTAGAAACACAATGTCATGAAATCTCAGGCATATTATGATCCCTTGCCATTTTATTTGCAATCCTTGTCTTAAGCATGTTCATTCCAGGTGTATCATGCAATGTATTATCTGCAACCTCCACTTCTGTAGGTCCGCATGGTTGTGTAGTCCCTGAGCTTGCAGAGGCACTGCCAGATTGCAAAATGGTTTTGAATCACATGGAAGGAAGGATCTTTTAACCCTCTCGCAACAGCCTGCTCATATGATGTTTCAACAAACAAAGAAAAATTAGATTAGATTGGCAATAAGCAGAAAATTATTAGCAGTCGAAGAGTATATTTTAATTGGCTCATAATTCATTTGCTTAAACTTTTAGGGAGAATTTCTCGCAAAGATCTAGTACTCAACTGACAAAACAAAAAAAATTTAGAGAATTGGCTATGTATAATAGGTTTAGGACTTATTGTACAATATTCTCTATACCTATATGTACTTCTATGTGTGGGAAATGAATATAATACGAATTGTATGATACTTTATATTTTAATATTCTCTTGATTATGAGTTCGTCCTGCGAATATTTTCACTGTCTGGACCTAAAAAGAATAATGCCAACAAGATTTGTAAGGAAGGTACTTCCCAATTTTAATGATATACAGCGATCAAGAGATGAACATAGGGATCAAACTCTAGAATATAGGGACAATAATTTGAGCATCACTCCCAATATTCCAGCCTAGCTTCCGCTTGATCTATTAACTGTCGAGCAATGTGTTCTTATAAAATGTGCAGCTTCTCAAATAATTATTGTCCATCGATAGGCTTGAAATTTTAGTAATCCCTCTAGGCTACTGCAACTCCATGTGACAACATCAGAATTTGTAGACACCGACTGAAAAGTCTAAAAATAAATTTTTTGATAAACATTTTAACGCACCTTATGGTCCCACTGAAGTGCTTCCACTGATCTCTTTGTAGGCAGTGCCTTGTTCAATGATGCTTCTCTTGTGGAGGCTGGTTGCTGAAGGAAAATAATGTTGAAGTACCAAATTAATCAAGGAAGAGAATTAGTAAGATTCCATCATATCTCCTTTCAGTGAGCTGACAAACAGTGCTCTCTACTAGTATTGGGCATTGACGAATTCACATCCTAAAAAACCACACAAGCAAAAGATTCTTAGTCTTGGACCTCAGTATCATAGTCTGTCAATCGTACCGGGCATTTAGGTGTTAGAATCGGATTAAGACACTACTAAGGCTGTAAGCAATCACCTAACCTAATCAAACAAATAAAAGCTTCTCTCCATTATGGGAGAGCCTGAAGATGAACAAGTCGAAAAGAGAAGTGAAAGACAGACAAGCGGCAACCTAATTTAACTTATTAACAACAGTCAAACCACCAAATTTAACTGAAATTTGACACCTCTACCAATTAGACTAAAGAGAAGATATCATCCCCACAATGAAGCACTTCAAATTACTAAGAAGCACTGACAATTTTTGCTATCTAACCTGAAATGGGCAAGGAACAAGTTCCCCAAAAATATCATTTTTCAAGTCCGCAGCACTAATGGTATAAGAAGCATTCTTAAGACCATGTGACTTGAGATGTTCCTCTGCCTCCTCTGCTAGACCATGGCCCTTGTACACACTCACGGATGGAGAATGTACCTACAAGGAGGAGGAAAAGATCTCATTTAAACAACAGGCCAAATCATTGTTACACCATAGCACAAGATATTGATCATTCCATGTATCTTTGGAGCAGGGCAATGGTGCAAGACTAAGCTCTCACAAGAATACAATAAAAAAACAGGAGCGTAATGAAATCTTGCAGATGGCAGAACTAAGTCAATGAGAGGTTGATCTTCTGATCACTGTAGAGGATAATGCCCAGCCAGATTAGAGACACCTCAATGGCGAGCTCACGATATCTTAAAACACAGAAGAAAAGATTTCTAGAACTGGAGCCAAATCAAGGACATAAGGCATTAGATTGTTCGACTATACTGCATCTTCGACCTGACTCAATGAACCTAAGATCAAGCACGACATATTACAATACGCACCCCAACAACTGATAATTGTGGCCAGCACCAATTATAACACGAGAAACTACAACCCCGCAGATGCAGTTGTTAACGTGCTAAAGTGTTTCTGGCAATTTTTTATCGGCGGACTGCCACCATCAGCGAGGGAAACACCATATGACCGCTAAATGAAGGAGATCAAACCAGAGGCACTCTATACTCTAGAAACATACAAGTAATGCGTCATCAAATGGAATTAAACCGAAACTATTCATCCCTTAAGTACACGCATCAAGGGCAGTGTTTCCTTGTTAAATGGGCCTAAATTCAAATGGGTATCGGATAAGATACATAAAAAACCGGCAATGAAGTTGCAGAACATGAGAAGCCTCTTGCGCACGCACCTGTGACCCCAAAACAGAAGCCTCTCGCGCTCTTTCTCTCAGAGAATAACACAAACACGAGACGCTCTCGGGCAGCGTCTGCTCGCCAGATCTGGGCGAGCGTGCTCGTCCAGATCTCGAGCGAGCAGACGTGTTGCTCGCCGCAGATCTGGCGAGCAACGGTGCCCTAGATCTGGTCTCGCCCAGATCTGCGAGACTCGCTCGAGCAAGCGTCTCGCAGATCTAGGCAAGCGCTAGCTCGAGCGAGCCCTCATGCTCAAGCTTCAACCAGCCATCGCCCAGATCTGCGAGGGATGGCTCTCGCCGAAGCCGTCATCAATCGGTGAAGGAGGAGGAGTGAGCTGGTTCACTTGGTGAAGGAGTAGCGGCTGTCGACACTAGAGAGGACGACGGTGGAGAAGGTCTGGAGACAGAGGCGGCTGTCGGTGCCGAAGAGTGGAGGCGCCGGAGAAGACGACGGTGAAGATGCAGGAGGAGAGGCGGACGACGCTCGAACGGTTGGGAGGCCAGAAATAAAAAGAAATACTCCTCAAAGCTTTTGTTTCTTTTTTGTTCTTCAAATTTGTTTCAAAACAAGAAAAACAAAATTTTTTTTGCTTTTTTATTTCTGTTTCGAGATATGTTTTAAGAACAAAAATACTTTAACAAAACGCACCCAAACGCGTTTATGTTTTTTCTTTTCTTAAAAAAAAAAAAAAAAAAGTGTTTCTGGGAACAGAAATAATTTTTGCCATGCAGGCCCTAATTTGCTTCCTTCTTTTCTCTGCCTTGTCAGGGAAAAAGAAGATGGAACAACACCTTTTTCTTGACTTCTCCCTTTATCGAACGAGAGTGTGGTTTTCTCTTCTTTTTGAATTGTCTCTTCTCATGCTCTATTTCTCACGAATTCTTTCCTGCACAATTTTTTGCACGAATTCTTCTCTCAATTCTCTAAAATTTTTTTGAATCCCCCTCTCTTGAAAAATGCTGCATTCTTTTATAGCGGTTCCCGCATCAGGCTTTGTATGGCATTTTCCAAGTTTCCATCTCTTGTCACATTAAATCAAATTTGTAGATTTGAGCATGATTTCGCAATCGCCTCGATCTTGCTCATATTTCATCCATTTTGCAAAAATTCTTACCCCTTATTCACTTGATTTTTAAATTGCTTATACATTTAACAAAATCCGAATACTCATCAAATTTCAAATTTCAATGCATATTCAATCAAATCAATTTCCCCCATCTTTTTCATTTTTTCCTTTTATTTATTCTAATGTAATTTTCATTTTCTTTATTTACCTAGATTTTCTAAAATTAGATGTCAACAGTTGTTCCTCTTTGAAGGTGAGCTCGTAGAAGTTACCTTCAAAGACAAGTTGAGACCTAAATTTTGATCATGCACATGCACTGAATGACTCATTTTTGTTGGAAAATGAATTCTATTTTTTGAATGCAATTTATATGATGTATGGAAATGCTAATGCAAATGATGAATGAGTCTACCTAGAATAACTTACTTTCAAGGAGGGTGGAGTAATTCGAGGTAGTTGGTATTACATGTCCAACGTACCATTCTACGGTCGCCCGGTATGGTAGTGTTTGGTTGTGTCTAGGACCTGTACAATTTTACGGTCGTCTAAATGGGGATTCATTTTCTAGGACTCATCCATTCTACGGTCGCTTGAATAGGGAGATAGATGCTGTCTAGGACCCGTATTATTTTACGGTCGCCTAAACAAAGAAAATGATTTTCCATGACCTGTACCATTCTACGGCCGTCTGAATGCTAACTAGGACTCGTATCATTCTACGGTCGCCTAAATGCTGTCTAGGACCTGTACCATTCTACGGTCGCCTGAATGCTGTCTAGGACCCGTACCATTCTATGGTCGCCTAAGCGAAAAAAATGATTTTCTAGGACCCGTATCATTTTACGGTCGCCTGAATGCTGTCTTAGACCCATACCATTTTACAGTTGCCTAAACTGGGATTTTGCTTGGTTAGGATCCGTACTATTCTATGGTCGTCCAGCCTTGCAACAGAGATCACTTGACCAAGACCCAAACCTTTCTTCAGTCGCCTAAATCAGATTGAATCTGGAGAAAAATCTTCTGAGGGGGCAACTGCATCGAGTGCCGGTGCTTGAAAAGGAATACATGTATAAAGACACGTATTTAAAGTATGAATAGAAATATACTTACGTGGTGACATCTCTAATCCTTAGGGATATATCTCCTGTAAAGCCAAATTAATGAGGTGACTCTGGGCTACGAAAGCACACCATGTCCATGAAGGGAAACTTCGGGCTACAGAAGCACGCCGATTTGATTAAGGGACTCTGGGCTACGAAAGCATGCTAGGTCATATAAATGAAACTAGGCTACAGAAGCACACCGAGTTGATAAAAGAGACTCTGGGCTATGAAAACACGCCAGGTCATATAAAGGACACCGGGCTATGGAAGCACACTGGATCGATGAAAGGGACTCTGGACTACGAAAGCACGCCGGGTCATATAAAGGACAGCTTGGCCGAGTCAAGTGTTGATGCACTTGAGAGAGAATACCTGCACGATGACAAGAATATGTGTATGGGTAAAGATATACTTACCTGATGATATCTTTGATTCTTGGATATGTCTTTTGGAATTTAGATATCCCATGGAGGTATCTCACCTCCTGGTAGGAACATTAAGGATGCACCTTAAATGTCCGTGATGGTTTCCCGTTTTCTAATATCACGAGGCATTCTAAAAAGAATCCGAATGTCAGGAGTTCTTAAGTTTGTGAGTAAACCTTACCTGTCAGACATAATTAGAAAAAAAGTGCATTCACCAAAGAAATAAGCAATTAAGATTATTCTGGAACGCACACTTCAAAATCCACTGAAGTTTTTTATCAATTCAATTGGAATTCATGCATAATGATCTTTGCATCACCCAAATTTCCACTATAGAGAATTATCTTTCAAGATAATTTTCACTCATGAGGATTTCCTAAAAATACTAAATGAGAGACATTTAGTTAGAAAGGACTTTCACTTACTCTCATTCAAAAGGGCTTTTTTTAGGAGAATCATTCCATCTAATCATATCAACAGGGGTCCGAGTATTCTCGCAAGCGGTATGACCTTACCAATCTGAGGGGTCTTTAATGAAGACCGTAATGTGGGCTTGGTTAACGGCTTAACAAAGGGACTCTTTGAGTCAAGGCTATTGAAAGAACAATCTTGTAATCATCTCTGGGTTTACAAGTCAAGAACCCTGCAAAATGAAAAAGAGATAATCCTGCTTGCACTTCTTCGAGCGATACTTATAAACATATGAACTTTCACGTTAATTCTGACAAAGGCTAGTAAATACACATAGAAGGGGGTGAATAGGTGTTTATAAAATTAATTCTTTTCAAACCTATAACCGAAATCTTTCGGCTTGAAATAAAAATCAAAGAAAATTAAATTCTACAGCAATAAAATAAAGGGAGTAAGGTAAGAGAATATTGACACCGAAGTTTATAGTGGTTCGGCTTATTATAAGCCTACGTCCACTCTCCACGCTAACAGCCAACTGGCTGTGATCACTATGTAGCAAATGAGATCTTTACAGCTTACGATCTAGACTTCTCCAGTAGAAAGTCTACGCTACAGCTCTCGCTAATTCAGACTGCAAGTATCTCTCCTTTGTACACAATTAGAGCTCAAGAGATTTTTTAGAACAAGGAGTTTCAGAGGTTCAAACTTTGAATTTTTCTATCAGCTCACACCCTTACTCGAACAACTACGACTCCACCTTAAATACTCTTTCGTGCCTTTATAGCTGTTACCACTTTCCAAAAGAGTTCATCCAATCTATTCGTTGGAATGAATCAATTAAGGTGATCTTCACGTTGTCGAATATAAGCGGAAGATAGCTCATCAATCCTGCTCGCCTATACAATCAGGATCTTGAGTTTCCAAAAGTGGAACCTTCCAAATCTTGCTTGTTCTTCAACGGATTAAATCCAAAATCTTTCAAGCCTAATTTCAGCCAGAGATCTTCCATGGATTAGAACAAATTAAGGAAATTAATATCCAATTCTTGATTTCCTAAAACGTTGGAATAGACCGCTGTCAGCTTGGCAAAATCGCAAAACTGAGTTTAACTGACTTCAGACTTTGATAGAGTCTGAAGATCTTCAGGCCGAAACGTCTGGGTCTGGAAACCTTTAGATGGAAATACTTGGGTCTTGAACTCTTCAGACTTAAGCGGCGAGTCTTGGATTCTTCGGACTTAACTGACGAGGATGTTTTGTTAGCTTCAAAACACTTGAGGGATTTTTCTTCAACAAATTCAAGTGCCCTATTCTAAAAAGACTTTGCAAGGAATGTAACATAGGCTGGGTTCATGGGTTGAGAAACGAAATGATCATTAGGCTAAAAAATGTGTATAAGGGTCAAAGTTGATGATCATCTAGGCATTGCCACCGGTCTTCTCTTTGACCAGGGATGCGCCATTGATCTTGACTCTTTGAGTACTACTCCATTGAGGTCCAATGTTTTGCAATTGATAGTCACCTATCATGGCTCTTTCTTTTTTATTTTCATTGGCCTTGCTTCTTTCAGGTACATCACCTTTTTCATGCCCCTAGTTTTCATGCATTTTTTCTTCACTTATTTTTCATAGGCATTGGCCTTGCTTTTATCAAGCACACTATTTTTTCATGCCCCTTAATTCTATTTTGATTTCAATTCTTGTGCACAGTGCGTGCGTCAAGCAATTACATTTTGAATGACACTCAAACTCTTCAAGAGTCTTCATCTGCCTTTTGCCTTGCCCCAGTGTGAGGAATGATCACCAATTGGGTTTGAAGAAATGAAATTGTAGGCTCAAGTGGGCTAAGCAATGGATATAAGTATGTAGGATCGAGAAAGAAATGCTCTTCGTCATCTTAAGGCACTTAAAATACCACATGAATTCAATGTAATAACATGACTTGAAGATTGATGCAAGTGAGAGTAAGAAAATTTCTTTACATTTTCTCCACCTTATGATGCTTTTTTTTTTCAATTACCCCAATGTGGGGTGGTTCTTGACAGGGGTAATTTAATAAGAATCTCCATAAATATATGGGGCTCAAAGACGTTAAGCAATGGATCACTTGTAGTGTTTGGGATAAGGAAATAAACTGCCCCTCATCATTTCGGTTGTGGTACCTTTTGTGAGAGAACTCTTTACCTTATAGATACGAACTTTTCTACACTCACCTCACTAGTATATGAGTAAGGGACTGTGTATAGGATAGGGTTTGACTTTCATCATCCCGACTTATCTCATTTAGTATGCTCAGTTCATTCCACATCATTCATTAAATCAGTCCATCTTAATATTCTTTAGTGGAATTGATAGACAAAGCATGTAAGAATCACCATGCAAAATCCTTTTTAAAAGAGCTCAACAGCTTTAGGTATGAAAAATTGTCAACTTTAAAACAAATAGTTTTCCACACTAAAAAGATGGTTTTAAGCATTCATGATTTCTCCACAATGGGATTGCCTTAGTAGTTGATATCTTTGGATTGTCCCTATCATTCAAGACTGAAAATCCACTTTTGCCCTTGCACAAGAGAACATGTATGAATATGATACTATGCAACATCAAAGTAAAAGCAAATGGAATATCCATTTTTGGCTTGGGTCGAGATTTTATCTCAATCGGGTCACTACCAAATCTGTCATCCCCCCCAATCTGTCACATTAGAAATGTATCCTTGATAGTTGGACCAATTGCAACATGGTGTGCCTCTTTCAAATGCTTTCTCATCAAATCGAGAAAGTAATGCCATGAAACATAAAGTAAACGAGTCGGAAAATTAAATAAGACTAACCGAATGCATGCTTTTGAAAATGGTTTCAAAAATGATATTTTTATTCTCTTTTTTTTGGAATTTTTTTTTTAATGAGGAAGCATGTAGAAACCCAATCTTCAGAATTTCTCCATTGATGATATTTTTTTTTCATTATTGGATATCGTCATCGGACTGGTTTGGTTTACCCCATCACGTCCTCAAAATAAAACTCGTAATTTTATTGATATTCATCAATTGAATTACATTTATTAAATGGTAAATGCAATGCTCAATCTCTAAACGCAAAGAGAAAAAGAATAAATTGAAAACATTTCCTAGAAAGCAATAAAATTCCCACGCATGGGAATGTACGAAAGTAATAAATGAGTCACTCCCGCGGGCTAGGGCCCATTTCTTCTGATGGTCCTTTGTCAATGGCGCTTATAAGGAGGTCATCGAACAGACTGGCGATTCCTTCCAGCACATCATCAGGGTTCTCTGTCTTTGGAGGTGTCGGATCATCTATGCCACCCCATCCATCTGGGACAATATCTCGAGGGTCGATGTAGAAGCTTGGAGGAGCCAAATACTTCACATAGTAGTCGAATTTGTCACTTGGCTACCCCAAGGTGTCTATCACTTCTACTTCATTCTGCATCATCCTTGGAGGGCCAAGAAACGTCTCATAAATAGTGAGAGGCAATGAATTTTGCATCCCTTGCCCTTGCTCAGATGGCGGGTTCCGCCTTCCTTGTTTTTGTCCTCCAAAACTTTCTCCACCTCTTCCATGGTATCCTAATCCAGCAGATTGGGACCTCTGAGGGGCTTCAATGGGGTTTCAAATGCTTTGACCCCTTCTTCCAAAACCATATGGCATCATCTTGAGACTTCAAAAGTAGAAATGAACGATACGACGGCTTTCTTAAAGGGGTAAAACATTGTCATGGACCGATCGCAATAAAGTATGTAAATTGCAAAGGGAAAGTTCGAATAGCTTCCCTTTACCAATAAAGGGATGACAATCACATTGACACACGCATGAAATGTGAGACTCGATTTCTACCTAGATGGCTTAACAAAGTGGAGCTAAGAGGATGATCTGACCGCCGCAGTCTCGCATAATGTGTCAGGTCCCTCAAACTCCGGCTCAGTTGAATGGAATGCCCAATAATCACGCAATCTCGCGGATATGGTGACCACGCGGGTGCTCATCACTATTAAACATTCAATAAAAATAAACAAATTGCATCAAGAGAAATAAATGCACAAAGCAAACAATTTTTTTTCGGTTTTCTTTTATCTTGAAATTAGAATTTTTATCATATGACATGCACTCAAATTATGTGACTTGATTTTAAACAAATAAAGCAAGCAATTATTTTTTGTTTTTCTCTTATTATTATTTTACTATAAGACATGCATTTTAACTAAATGACTTAATTTTATTAATAAACAAATTCTAATTAAATGACCCTATTATGCAAATTAATTAACATGCACCTAATATTACTAATAAACAAATTTTAACTAAATGAACCTATTATGCAAATTAATTAACATGCACCTAATATTTTTGGACTTTTTTTATTTGAAATTCGACATTAATAAAAACCCTAATTAAACAATCTAAAAAGGAATGATTTTCTAATTCATTTTTTAGATTAATTTGACTTAAACCCTATTCTCGTCTTAGAAATTTTTTTATTTATTTTTAAAAATATGCCAACTTTTCTAAGACTCTATTTTAAAAAAGGTTATCTAGGTCCAACCTAATCTATTTCAAAAGAATTATCTAAAAATATAATCCTAAACAATGTAATCCTAAAAATTTCTAATTTACTAACATACATGCCTAATTTGCTAAATTTATATGCTCATGCAAGATTTTGACTTTTTTTTATTTTTATTTTTATTTTTAGTGTTTTTCCAAGATAAACAAGTTTCAAATAAACAATATATTAAAACTAATCAAGGTATTCAACCAACGAGGACTAAAATAATCGAAAAAGTAATCCGCTGTCTCACGGGTTAAATTACCAATTATTTTAATCCTAAATATCACAACATATAAAATGGGTCAAAATAATTAAAAATCTAATCCGAAGTCTTATTAGTCAAATTAATAATTATAATTTAACGATTAAAATACTAAAATGCCCAAAAATTAATATAATTAAAAAAAAAATGATCCAACGTGTTACGAGATCAAATTAATGATCACGGTAATTTTGGACATGAAGCCTTGCAAATAATGCCTACAAGATAAATGAATATTGACATTGAATGTTACAATTTAAATAACTAAACTTAAAAATGCTAAAAAATGAAATAAAATAAAAATAAAAATAAAAAGGAATAAACTAAACTACCTAAAGGACTTAGGAAATGCAGCAACGGAGGTGGGAGTAGGGGTGTGCATGGTCCGGGCGGGCGGTTCCCGACCTAGAACCGGGAATCGCCCGCTAAGGACCGGTTCCGAAAAATTGGAACCGGGATCCACCCATTTGTTGCATGGACCGCCGGTCCAGTCCGGTTCCCGGGTAGATCCATGGAATCGATCTTAACGCGAAAAAATTTTTGTTTTCAACATAGAAGGATTACGTGACATCAAAACAAATCAAAGAAAGAAAAATCAAATTTAAGTACGTGGAATAAAGATTCATTTGCTATAATTATAAATGTATCTCGTAGATAAAAAAAACACGAACAAATGGAATGCAACATTCTCCCATTTCCTACTTGCAAATAACCATAGATGGTTAAATTTTCTTTGACCACAGGTAAAGGTTCCATAGAAAATGAGATGAGATGTAGGGTTTCTTTTAGTAATTTTTTTTTTTAATATTAAAAAGGTTCGGTCCCGGTCCCGGTCCGGATGGGCGGGCGGGCGGATCCGCCCATGGAACAGAGAACAGGCACGATCTTTCACCGGTTCCAATAAATTGGAACCGGGAACCGGACCCGGTTCCCTCAAGACCCGCCGGTTCCGGCGGTTCCGGTCCGTTCCGGCGGTCCGGTGGATCCCGGTATTTTGCACACCCCTAGGTGGGAGGCACTGGGTTGAGGGTGGCCGGCGTCGGAGCTCCGGCGAGGGGATCGGCGGAGGTGTGGCACGGACGTGCAGGCGTGGCGGTGAGCGAGCGGGGGCGGTATCCGCGACGGTTGCTGGTGGAGATGCGCGGGCAGATCGCGGGCAACGGGTCAAGGCTGCAGCAAGTGTCGGCACTAGTGGAACGACTGTGACCAGCGAGGCGGGGCGGTAAAGGATTAGACTGGTGGCAGCACTCGCGGGTTTCGCCGGTGGAGGTGCGGCGAGCAAGGGTGGATGGTGCGGTTGCGGCAACGGCATCAAGCGCGGCGGCGATGTTGCTGTGATTTAGGGGAAAGTTCAGCGAGGCGGTGGTGTCGGGATCGGTGCAGGCATGGCGGTGGCTGGCTCGAGTCGAAGCAGAGGGACGTGGACGGTGGCTGGCGCGGGGGTTCGCGGGTTGCTGACGGAGCGGCGGCGGGACGGCGGGCGGAGGCACGGTGGCACGAGGAGACCGGCGGCGCAAGGGTGGCGGAGCGGCGTGTGGCTGCACGGAGGAGGAACCCACGGAGAAGAAGAACAGTGCACGCCCTCGTTTTTCTTTTCTTTTCTTTTCTTTTTTGGTTTTTCTCTCCCCACTTTTGCGGACCCACGTCTTCTCTCACGTCACCCTCTATTACTGATTTGCTTCCTTCTTTTCTCTGGCTTGTCAGAGAAAAAGAAAATGGAACAGCACCTTTTTTCTTGACTTCTCCATTCATCGAAGGAGAGAGTGGTTTTCTTTTATTTTTTGAATCGTCTCTCCTCACGCTCACGAATTCTTTCCCACACGATTTTTTGCACGAATTCTTCTCTCAATTCTCTGAAATCTTTTTGAATCCCCCCCCTCTTGAAAAATGCAGCATTCTTTTATAGTGGTTCCAGATCGCTGCTTTGTATGGCATTTTCCAAATTTTCATCTCTTGTCACATTAAATTAAATCTATAGATTAGAGCATGATTTCGCAATCAGCTCAATCTTACTTAGATTTCCTCCATTTTACAAAAATTCTTAGGCCTTATTCACTTGATTTTTAAATTGCTTATGCATTTAAGAAAATCAATACTCATCAAATTTTAAATTTCCATACATATTCAATCAAATCAATTTCCCCCATCTTTTTCATTTTTTCCTTTTATTTGTCCTAATGCAATTTTTATTTTCTTTATTTATTTAGATTTTCTAAAATTAGGTTTCAACAAAAGGATATCATGGCTCGAAAGGGACACCTACGTGTGCGAACATGACCTATACAGGACCAAATGAAGAGGAGGCAAAATTGGCCGACAGGCGAAACCCCACCCACCCATGATAGGCTCCAGTAATCGTCAGCTTTTTTGACATGCTAGGACATTTGCACAAACCGAGACAAATAACTGCCGGTGAGATAGATCGACCAATTATTTTTTGGTCTTCGTCAAGTCCTAGTGTGAAGGTGACTTGGCCGTGACAATATATATCCCAGTTTCCAAATGGAGGAATGAGTATTCCGAAACTCTCTTTCTAGAGATCAAATTCCGACTCTCTTTTTAGATATCCAAACATGGCGTCCGACCTCCACATAGCCGCTGTGAAAGGGAATGTGTCTTCTTTGCTTGAATTGCTCGCAAAAGATAAGCTGCTTCTCGATAGAATCGTGCCTGGGAATCAAACTGAGACTCCTTTGCACATTGCGGCTATGCTCGGACACTTGGATTTCGTGGAAGAGGTCCTAGCTCGAAAGGCCGAGCTGGCAAAAGAGAAAGATTCTCAGGGATCGACCCCTCTTCATCTCGCGTCCACAAAAGGGCACCTTAACATAGTGGTAAGCTTGTTAAGAGTCAACCCTGATATATGTTTTGATTATGACAACTATAAAAGAAACCCTCTTCATATTGCGGCCATTAAAGGCCATGTGGATGTGTTGGAATACTTAGTTCGAGTGAGACCTGAAGCAGCTCGTCGTCTTGTGGAAAATGACCAGACGATTATGCATTTATGCGTGACTTATAATAGACTAGATTCTTTGAGACTTTTGATAGATATCTTAGGCGGAGATCTCATCAACAAGAGGGATGTACATGGCAACACGATTTTGCATTTGGCTGGTGCAGATGGAGAATCTAAGGTACGTTCATACAACCAAACCTCTGCAATGGTGAAATTCAGCAAGCTTATTAATAAAAAAAGGCAGTTCTAAGATATGTGAGTGTCCTAGAAATATTCAGAAGCTAAAAGATATCCATTTATAAATCATTGTAGGTTATGATATTTAAAAAAGAAGGAAATTACTGGTCCATATAATAAACTACAACTTTACACTTCACGTTATTTTGCTACTAATTTTATCTATGAGTATCCTTTTATGAAGTCATCAAATAATAGTCATAAAGACTAGAGGACTGAAAAACGTTAGTAGCAAAGTTAATCATGAAAAGTATGTAACATGGGTTTGTCTAGTTCAAATTTGACCCCAATTGGTACATTCTGGTGTTACTCCTTTTCAGACTATGCTCTTCCTGACTAATAAAGGAGTTAAACCAAACTTGAAGAACTTCGGAGGTTTCACAGCACTCGACCTATTAGCACAAAGTGAAAGCGAGGAAAGAAAGAGAAAGTGGCAAAACAATATGCAGAAGACGCTAATGGTGGTAGCGACATTGCTAGCTACCATGACATACCAAGCTGGTATTACCCCACCTGGCGGCCTTTGGGAAGGAGACTCGGATGATGCAAACCGTATAGAACAAGATGCAAACGGTAAACATTATGCAAACAGTCCAACAAATTATGCAAAGAGCCCAACAAATCATGCGGGTGAATCTGTAATGGCAGTTAAGCACTCGACGCAGTACCAGGTTTTCTTAACTTGTAACACGATAAGCTTCATCGCATCGCTTAGCATCATCATGCTTTTCATAAGTGGTCTTCCTCTAAAGCGGCATCGGATCATCACGTGGCTTGCAATGCTGACTATGTGGGTTGCGATAGCCTTTGCGGCGACAACTTATGCCATCTCCATCTCCATATCTGAACAGGATCCTTCCCGTACTGCAAGTGGATATGTGGTGCTTGCATGGATTGGATTGATGGCTATTCTTTTCCTGTGCCACTTTATTCGTTTAATCGTGAAATTGCTGCGCAAGGTTCGAGGATGCATCCGCAAAGCAGCACATATGATTGCAAATGTATTTGCTCCAGCAGAAGAGGCCTGAGCCTTATGGCCATAAAAGAGCGGATGCTATACAGTGTATGTGTTGTTCAGTGTGCCGATTAGACAACTTAGCTACGATGCATAAGAGTATGGCATGTGTTTGTGAAAACAATGAATGTTCTAAGTGTGTTGAATTTATGTAAAAGTTTGAATTTAGATGTATAATGGATGGCTGTTTTATTTGATTTGATTTGTGGCAGTCAAAAAAAAAAAAAAACAGAATGACTTACTGGATCTAAAGTCCAAAAATCTCAGCCATGGGATCAATTTTATATAGAGTAACCTGAACAAGATAAAGCGGTAATTTATTGACAATTAAGGAAGTCTGTTCCAGTGGAATTGCAAGTTTTAAGATTAATTACGGAAATTCATGACAGTCAAAAGGATTATAACTTACGGATAGGACCCATTGATTACGAATATGAAGGATTATTTATGGAGATTTACCAAGAATAAGGTAATATAAAAGTAAACTTTAGGTTGCTTAGATTTCTCAATAAAAGTTATGGTCATCAAGACCTTTCGAGCCCACGCTTACTTGAGGTAATTTACCATCTATGAAGGTAGAGAACTGACCACCATCTACACGGACATGCGACCGATTTATGATGATTGATGTCAAGCCTCTTATGACAATTTCAAGTACCTTACTATCATAATAGTTTATTGCTCGGTGATACAAAATTCTTGTTTCAAACTGTATTAGCTCAATTACCACACACAAGGGAAAGTACTAATTAGACATGCGATTGAGATCGTGATGATTTCACGCAGATGACAATTGCTAGAGGTATAATTATTAAGGATAGGAACTACAAGTTATGACTAGTTGAGGAAAATTACCCTTAGGACGATTATTTAGTAATTCCATCGTCAAGTTACGAAATATAAAAGGATGTTATTACTAATAATGGAATAATTCAAAATAATCAAGTACCGGTTTTGTCTAATTGAAGAAAATTATTATAATGCTGGATAATTGCTAGTGACAACATCCCCAGGTTATCTTGTTGTTCATAAATTATCTTTCCCTTCTCCAATTTATGATCATTTCTTTTTGCTGATCATACCTTCAAATGTTAACTGGTTTTCGAACATAAATGGGCAATCAAATATGGAGCGAGAATGCTAATTGCTCATTGTGCTTAATTTTTTTGCTAGCTCTAAATCATTTGCGACTATTTTGGCAGGAAGACTAATTGCAAATGCACTTATGACACTATTGCTCATTTCAAGCATCTTCCTGAGACAATTCATAAAGTTGAATATTCCTCGTGAAGAATCAGGTAATGTGCAGTCTCAAATAAGACTATAATAGAAGTCTTTGAAGTTGACATGTTGCTTTTAGGGAATCGGGAATACAGTTGGGGGCCATTTTGTGGTGACATTGTTTGCATTTGATCTATGTAGGTCAAGCTCATGCGTTCACACACGTCCATGTTCAAAAGAAAAGGAGAGGAATGATGTTGACACATCTCTTATTGGTTGGTGAAAGTACTGTAGAAAATTATGGTCACTAATCTTAGCCAATCATGTCTAACATCATGTGAAGGCCTCGGGGACTACGACACTTTGTTTATATGTCAAGAGTCAATTAGGATATATTAACTATTCCACTCTCGTCAATTTTTCGACGTAAAACTTCTTTAACATAATTCACACCTGCATTTAATAATTTTAATATATCCATAAAGAGGAATAATTTCTCTAAAAGTGCCTAGGAGACTGGCTCATTCTATTTGATCGAGTGTTGGTGCAAAAACTGTTTCTCACACTTCGATGAAATTCATGTCCATTCAAAGTAATTTATGTCCACAACAATTTTCATGAATAGAGGTTTGAGGCATGTGTTACATGTGTTAACTTGACCTATCTAAGCACCAGATGGAGACGAAACTCGTCAGAAAATGGCCCACAGGCGAATCACCACTTACCCTCGATAAGGCTCCAAGAATCATCACCTTTTCTGACATCCTTGGACATTTGCACGAACTGGGCCGAATAATTGCTGTTGAGAAAGATCTATCGAACATTTTTTGGTCTTCGTCAAGCGTAATGCGAAGGTTCACTTGATTGGGATAATGTATATTCAAATTTCCGAATGGAGGAGTGAGGATTTCGAAACTCTCTTCCTAGAAATCCAAATATGGAGTCTGAGCTCTACAAAGCCGCTGTGAGAGAAAGCGTGCCTCCTTTACTTGAGTTGCTCGCAAAAGATGAGCTGCTTCTTAACAGAATCATGACTGGAAATCATACTGAGACTCCTCTGCACATCGCAGCTGTTGACACTCAAAATTACTGTTATTGTCATGTGCTAGTCACAAGGGATATAGACATTCAAAATTGCCATGGCTATCACATGTGGGCTGTGATTAACATCAATCCAACCCATGTCAGTCATGAAAACTAGGGGTGAGCGGTTCTCGGTTCCTCACAGGTTCCGCCTGGAACCTAGAACCTACCCTCGGGTACAGGTTCCTCATTTTTTGGAACCTGAAACCTACCCGTCAAAACCAAGAACCTGGAACCTACCCTGTCACAGGTTCCGGGGTCGGTTCCAGGTTCCAACAGGTTCTTCTTTCTTTTTTTGATTTCATTTTTAGTTTAAAAAAAGGGAAATGAATGCAGCAATAATGAGAATTATGCCACGAAAAACCATGCCAGCGACTTATGATGAGAATTAGGCAATGCTTAATCACCTTCTTGAGGTTAAAAAAATAAAATCTTAAACAATACCTGCAAAAAATAATTTTACACTATCAACAAAAAGGTTGATGCACCGATGTAAAACATAGAACTCACATGCTGCAGAGTGGCCACAAGATCAACTATTTGCATTCCCCTCCCATCCACTGCTTACTGCAGGAGTTTGCTTATTAGTTATTGAAGGGTTGACCATAGGTCTTCTAATCTCATGGTAGGCTTGTCCATGACCATCCACTAATTACTACCATATTCTGATGGACCCATTTTGTAGTGGTTTGTATTCACTGGTGGATATATGCTCTCCCCGCATAATATAAGAAGGACAGAATTAGTGCTAGACTAAAATCTGAAAATACAGAAACTAGAAAGATGTCCACAAATGCTCCCACGCTTAGATTGGCAAGTATAAATTACAACAGAAAGTAGAGGAACATCAAGTCCTGCTGTGAATTGTCCTCTTCCCAAAAAAGAAAAAAAATAATACTGAGAGGTGAAAAAACTACATAGATACAGACCAGCCACCTCTCTAGAAATGGAAAACAACATAATCAACTAACAGGTAGTTGAGCATGAGAATACCAGAAAATATGAAATTCACGTGTTCATACGTAAGACCCTCGAAATACTCCATAAAAATTTTGGACGTTGTGTATGGATAGCCGTGTTAACATATTGAATATCCATGTTCCAACTCATCCCAGAACATTGTCAATTCCCACTTGGAATGTTAATGAAAGCGAGATAAACATCCACCCCTATTAAAGTATCAAACAAAGACGAACACAAAGGATCCAGAAATGCATACCAAGCCTAATCTCTCGCAACCAAGGCTTGCAAATCCATTCAAATATAGTATACACCATACGTGATACGGATATCCTATCTTGTCATAGATCCTGCAATTGAGATGATAATAAAATTGAGCTCAGGCCAGGAAAGAAGTATCTCACCATAACAGCACTTGCACCCCAATGCTAGCCATGCTTATGATGTAGAGATTACACTGATATCATAATTTTCTACAATAATATGGCGACCCCTTAATGTTAGCACTACTTATAGAGCTACTGTGCTTATAACGAACGGCAATCAAGGAAATTCGAGTCATCGCAAACAACAGCCAAACAATAGTCATCATATTGTGGGTAGAGTTTGGCTCCCAACATAAGCTTTTGCCTCAACATTTAGATGCTCAAAGGACTAAACTTTTGCAAGAATGAGGAAATATCAGAGATGTCCTGGACTACTTCACGAAAAAACCCAAAAACTCGAGCAAATTGGGTCTTCAATTTTGAACGACAACCGAACCCTTCGTTCAAACAATTGACAAAATCCAAATCGAAACGGATTGATTTGAAATCGAGCTAAAAGAACAGATAAACTCGCATTATATAAACAAAAAACCATGACAACCCCTTCCAATAAAAGAAGAGAACAAGAAGGAACGGATTACCAAAGTTGGTAAGGGCAGTGCGAGTGGCGTCGAGGGAGGCAAGGGCGGGGCGTTGTTGTCAAGGGCGTTGTCGGGGGCGAGCGACGTCCGGCGGCAAGTCAAACAGCAACTGGAGTGGCGGGATGAGTGGCGATCAGCGGTGGGACGAGCCGAGCGGCGACCAGCGGAGGGACGAGACGAGCGGCGACCAGCGGCGGGTGAGGCGAGCGGCGTCCCAGCCGGCAGGGGACGAGCGGCGACCAGCGGAGCGGCGGGACAAGCGGTGACCAGCAGAAGGACGAAGCGAGCGGCGTCCATTGGCAGGACGAGCGGCGACCAGCGGAGCGGCGGGACCAACGGCGACCAGCAAAGGGACGGGACGAGTGGCGACCAACGGCGGGGCGAGTGGCGACCGCAGAGGACGAGGCAAGTGGCGTCGGGAAAGGGTTGGGCGAGAACGGAGAACGGGAGAAGGGACAAATTGATGCGATTGATGGGGGTTTCTGCCTTTTAGGTTTTAGAAACCCTAATTTGGTTCCCTGTTCCGGTTCCCATAGGAAAGGAAGAAGAAGAAGAAGGAGGAGGAGGAGGAGGAGGGGGTGTTTCGGCCGAGACGGGGAAAAGAGAAGAGAGAGAAGAAAAGAAAAAAGTTGGGGGGGGAAGTGACGTGAGGAGAGGAAAAATGGAGAAAAGAAAGAGAGAGAGAAAAGGAAAGGGAAAGAGGGGGAATCACGTGGGGGGTGGGGGAAAAAGGAGAAATCATTATAGGATTTTTTTTTTTTTATTCTAACCGGTTCAATGAAAATGGGAACCGAAAATCGGAACCAGTTTCTTTGGAACCGGGAACCGAACCGGAACCTCCTCCGGTTCGATTCCCGGTTCCCGCTACCCGGAACCACGCTCACCCCTAATGAAAACAAAGAATAGCCAAGGATTTCAAAAGTCCTTGGGCTAGATTTCGACGGGCCTATAAATGGAGATACGTGATTCGATAGTAAAGCAGTTGATTGTCATGTGTCTAGGCCAAGAGATGGTATTGAAGACGTAAAATTCAGATGGAATTGACGTCAAGATTTAGGCTAGAATGGTTGATGTTTAAAAGGGTGCACAAAAATTAAAGGAGTGGTTAATACTTGTTGGACAAGTCATGTGTGCATAGTTGAACAAGTCGAAGATAACAAGATATGGATAAAGCGGTCAAGCAAAGAATGTGGAGGAACTTTCAAGGAGGAATCAACCGACCACCGACGGTTACCAAATTGACTTATAAATACCGCAGACAATCCAACAAAAAGCCCCCTGAACAACACACAAAAATCATTTATCTTATCCTTTTAAATATTTTAGCCTAGCTTAGTTTAGCTATAGTTTCGGATTCTCTGGGTGGGGATGTCACGCCCCGATCCTCGAAAGTGTGCCCATCCCTTGGTGGTCAATAAATTTTGTGACGTCCCAAGACGCGTCGCTGACCCATTCATTTTAATGTGCATGTGAAAGCAAAACAAATCCCCTGACAACCAACAACTTGGGATAGAAAAGTAGGAAACAATTCATAACCAAAACAAGTCTTTTATAAACACACAGGTTTATATACAATACTAGGCTATCTACAAAAGACCGGCTCAACAAAAAGGGAAATGTCTTATGACCAACTAGTTAGACACATTCACCGATCTTTCAGTCTCCACTTCCACAGACTCCAAGGCTTCAGATCCTCCACATCTATCATCTAAGGACCTGAAAATGTTGAGCTCACGATGGGATGAGACAATGTCTCAACAAGTTCACCTCCTAAAAGGAAGGAAATACACCTAAAGGTCGTCTATGCACACACAAGATAGAGGACTTACCATACCTCAGTTCCTTCTTGCATGTTAGTATAAATCATATACTCAATCAAATCAAATCAAATCCAATCATCAATTAATCAATCCACTCGATTTAATACCATCAATACCAGAACTACTCACCCAAGCTGAAATAGATGGTATTGCTCACCAAAGCTGATAGATATATAATAATGCTCACCGAAGCTGCTGGATATCTATATATTTTGCTCACCAAAGCTGATATTGATTAATATTGCTCACCAAAGCTGATTAATGTTCACCAAAGCTGACACATAATATACCAATCTCGACCAAGTCTCTTGTGCTTTGCATACCAAATCCTCAATTAAATACCAAAGTTGGCCTATTTCATCATGTTAACAATACCCGATGAAAATAATCGTGTGTGGGTACACGATCGGCCTGAGCCAAAATACTATAATTTTCTTTTAGAAAATCCCACTATTTAATATAGTATCCGGTGTTGTAAACCGATGCCCGGTAATTCTTGTTTAAATATCGAAATTACTCAATTTTGGGGAAAATGCCCAAAATTACAATTACCATTCAATTTCACAATTTAACGATCAATTGCATAAACTAACAACACTGCTGCCGATCGGTATGAAATTCTAACGAGCGACTCTCTTGGTGTAATTTCTAGAGAAATATTAATTAATTAATTAATTAAATTCCAAAAATTAAATTAAATTAATATAAAATAATATAATCAAATAATTTTAAATAAATAAATAAGAAAATAAAATAATTAATTAAATGTTTAATTAAGATTACACTAATCTAATTGCATAATTAGACTAATTAATCCATCAACTAAACTAATTATTCATCTGATATAATTAACATTTAACTAAGCTAATCTAACGACCTAAACATGCTTAGCATAATCTAAACACCCCTTAAGCATAATTAATTCCCCAAACAAAGTTTAGTGAGTAAACTCACTGGATTTACGAGCCGGTGAGTCCACAATGACGGTAACGCCAAGGCGAGCGAGACTCGAGCCTACGGCGACACCAACCAAGGCCTGGAAGGGACCTAAAACGGGCCACGAAGTCCAAGACCCTTGCTAGTCTTCAACTTTAGCTTGTTGGATCGAGAGTGGGAACCAACGGCTGCAACGACAAGGATGAGCTAATGGAGGCAGCTGCGGCCTAGGCAGACGACGGCGGAGGCTGACGACGGCTGGACTAGGGTCGACGGTGCTTGAGGTGGTTTAGTGACCTGCTGGACCGGCGAATAGAAGTGGACGACAGCTCGGGATAGCGAGTCGAGCGGACGGCGCACGCAGGGGACCAATGGGCTAGGCAAACCAAGCATGCTACTTCGGGGGTTGGACGGCGGTGGCGACAGCTCAAGCAACCTTGATGGTGACCAGGGAGGCTCGGGATGGCAGGGAACGCAAGCAGGAGGGCTCGGATGCTGGCAGAGCTCATGGCTGCAGCGACAGCGTGCGATGTGCGCGCAAGCGTGAGTGGCGGCGGCCTGGTGGCTTGGCGAGCGTGCGACGGGCAAGAGAAAGGAGCTGGCGGCTTCTCTGGTTCTCTTGAGCTCTCCAAGGACCACAACAATGGAGAAAGGAGGGGGATAGAGGAAGAAGAAGGTTGTTGAAGCAAGGGGAACCTTAAGGGCCTCTTAAGCCTTCAACACTTGGCAAAACACTCATTTCTTGCCCCCACCATGCTCAGCCATCCATAGCCACTTTCTCTCTCCCAAATCTTCCTCAACAAGCTTGCCAAAGAGTCCAAAATGTTGCTCCCCCCCTTGGCTACGAATTTTGTACATTAATCCCCCAAATTCCTTCAATTCCACTTCAAATAGACTTCAATTGGTGCCCTAAAATTCAGCCAAGGTGTCCACTCTTAATCCATGATTTTTCATCATCAATTGAACTAACTTGACAGCCCTAGATGCACTAAAAAAGGTCCCTCGAACTTTCCCAATCCAAAACGACCTAACTTTAAATTTCCACCAAAAATCTCGGTTTGCAGAAAAATCTTCTAAGAATGAGTTGACATTCCTAAAATGACTTGTGACATGAAAAAACTTTCAATATCTGAAATTGGGTTTAAGTTCGCGATTAATTTTAATCTGGCATGATTTTAGCGTGTCCTGACTTATCGGGTAGTTTTTAGGAATTTTTATTGTAATTGACCCGTGGTCGATTATTTTTTATTCATAGTGTACTTCTTCGACTCATTATCAACTCTCGGTTGTCGTGAAAATCTCGAGGTTTTAAGTACGGACATAAGGTATCTTAAACGACAGAAAAATCGGTCTAGTGCCGATCAACGAGAATATTGCAATCAAGTGTAATCACCCACACTCTAATCATATATCTCAGTCGAGTCGACCTATCTCTGATCTCTTATTGATTCTAACAGTGCCGTAATGACCCTCGCAGGCTAGCACGATCGAACAGTCAATTTCTGGTCGAATTCTCAAGTCTATTATGTTTAGATTCCTTAACGGTTTTACCTGATAGACTAGTTATCTTGTGAGTGATCAGCTCGGAGAATAGAACTATAGGCACGTCGATGAAAAGCTCGACTTATTCAATTGAAAACAGAATCAGAAATTCGGGATGTTACAACTCTTCCCCTCTTATAAAAATTTCGTACTCAAAATTTAAACCATTACAAATGTTTAAACAAAAATGTGGGGGTATAGTCGTCTCATCGAATCTTCACTTTCCCAGGTTGCTCCTTTAGTGCCGTAGTGTTGCCAGACCACTTTAACCAACGGGATGGTCTTGGTATGCAAAACTTGTTCTTTCCAATACACGATTTGAACTAGGCTTTCCACATACGACACTCTGTCGTCCACGTCTAAATTCTCAAAATTCAGCACGTGGGTCGGGTCAGGCTCATATTTCCTCAAGATCGACACATGAAAGACGTCATGCACTTGCTTCAATCTCAGTGGTAATGCAAGACAATACGCTAGGATCTCGATTCTTTCTAGAATTTAAAGGGACCTACGTACCTTGGACTCAGCTTTCCCTTCTTGTCGAAGCATAAAGTACCCCTCATTGGTGATATCTTCGGAAAAACATGATCACTAACTTGGAATTCTAATGGCCTTTGACACTTATCAACGTAGCTTTTCTGGCGGCTCTGAGTGGTCTTTAATCTGTCTTTGATGACGACAACTTCATCCACTAATTGCTGGACTAACTCTAGACTTGTGATCTTTCGTTCTCCAACCTCATCCTAACACATTGGCATCCTACACGCTTTGCCATACAACACTTTAAAATGAGCCATTTGAATGCTCTGCTGGTAGCTATTGTTGTAGACAAACTCAACAAGATGAAGCTGTTCCTTCCAGCTTCCCTTGAAATCCAAAACACAAGCTCGCAACATGTCTTCGAGGGTTTGAATTGTCCTCTCAGATTGACCATCCATTTGAGGATGATAGGCTGTACTGTATTGCGGCTTCGTCCTTAAGGCAATCTGCAAACTCTTCCAGAAGGCAACTGTGAACCTCAAGTCTTGGTTTGATGTAATTGTCCCAAGCACTCAATGTAGACGAACTATCTGACACACATATAACTCTACATGCCTATCCAAATCAAAGTCCTTTCATACTGTGATGAAGTGAGTCGACTTCGTCAGTCTGTTGACCACTACCTAAATGGAATTATTACCCCTCTTACTCCTTGGTAAGCCTGTCACAAAATCCATTGTGATGTGCTCCCATTTCCACTTGGGAATCTCGAGAGGTTGCAAAAGTCCTCCCGGCTAACAATGCTGTGCCTTCTCTTTTTGACACGTCAGACACTTGGCAACATGCTTGGCGATGTCTGTCTTCATACTGGATCACCAATAGTGTTGACGCAGATTCTTGTATATTTTCATACTACCAAGATGAATGCTGTAATTGCTACGATGAGCTTTGGACAAAACCTCTTCCTTGAGCGCTGCATTGTTAGGTACACACAATCGTCCTTGGAACCTCAGTGTTCTATTTTTAGAAATCTGAAAGTCAGTCTTTCTCTTATCGGTATCCTTTTGCAGGATCTTCTGAATCTCTGAGTTTGTCCACTGAAGCGTCTGGATTCTGATCTGCACCTTCGACTCAATTCTGAGAGTGGCCATAAGATTTGAAAGGTGGCCTACCTCGAATTTGAAAACCGAATCTCGAGCTCTTTCAAGTAAAGTTCATTCCTTGACCATCATATATGCGACTGAAGACTTCTGACTCAACGTATCTGGGACCTTGTTCGCCTTTCTAGGGTGATACAAAATATCACAATCATAATCCTTCAGAAGTTCCATCCAGCGACGCTATCTCATATTCAACTCTTTCTAAGAGAATAAGTACTTGAGATTTTGATGGTTAGTGAAGATTTGGAATCTTTCTCCACACAAATAATGTCTCCAAATCTTCAAAGTGAAAATAATTGCTGCAAGTTCTAAGTCGTGCGTCAGGTAATTCAAATTGTGAGGTCTCAACTGGCGGGACGCTTATGGAACAACCCCACCATGTGATAAAGGCTAGTAAGTACACCTAGAGGGGGTGGATAGGTGTTTACACTTTTCTTTTTAAACCTTTAACCCGAATCACTCGACTTGAATTAAAATCAGAGTAAAAGACTTGAAACTAAACACTTAAGTAGTTTTAAATTGTGCAGCAATAAAATAAAGAGATTAGGGTAAGAAGATTTTGACACCAAAGTTTTTAGTGGTTCGGCTTAGTCTAAGCCTACGTCCACTCGCCATGCTAACAGCCCACTAGCTGAATTCACTATGTAGCAAATGAGAATTGTACAGCTTATGATCTAGACTTCTTCAATATAAAGTCTTTGCAATTGCTCACTCAAATTCTCACTGTATGAATCTCTCCTTTCTACACTACTAAGGCTCAAAGCATTGAGAACAAGGAGTTTCAGAGGTTCAGACTTTGAAATTTCTCTCAGCGCACCCTTTTTCGAACAACAGTGACTCCACCTTAAATACTTCTTCGTGCCTTCATAACCGTTAGCACCTTCCAAACGAGTTCATCCAATCTACTCGTTGGAATGAATCAATTAAGGTGATCTTCAAGCTGTCGAATATATGTGGAAGATAGCTCGTCAATCCCGTTCGCCCATACAATTAGGATCTTGAGTTTCCATAAGTAGAACCTTCCAAATCTTGTTTGTTCTTCAGCGGATTAATCGAGATAAATCCAAAATCTTTGAGCTTAGTTTCAGCTAGAGATCTTTCACGAAATAGAACGAATCAAGGAAGATATTATCCAATTTTTGAATTCCAAAATCGTTGGATTAAAATGCTGTCAACTTGGGCAAACTCGTAAAATTGAGTCTAACAATCTTCAGACTTTGATAGAGTCTGTAGATCTTCATATTGAAATACTTGGGTCTTGAACTCTTCAGACTTAAGCGATTGAGTCTTGAATTCTTCAGACTTAACTGACGAGCATGTTTTGTTAGCTTCAAAACACTTAAGTGATTTTTCTTCAACAATCTCCCCATTTTTAATGGTGACAAAACATCTCGGCAGATTTGAAAAACTCTTGACCTGCAAAGAAAATTCATACATAATTTGAAGAATATTTTATATTACTTCTGCAACCATAAAAAAAAATGTTAGTCCAGAAAATAATTATCCTCACAAGTATAAACTGCAAATTTACAAATCCAAACCCAATCATTAAAAGCATTAGTTCAAACACCCACCAGCCCAAAGTCTTAACAAAACAGAACATAAGTTGTCCAACAAAATGTCCAAACTGAAAACGAAATAAGTTATGAGTCCAAGAATGAACGAAACGATCAAATCTGCATAACTCTTCCCCTTTTTGTCACATCAAAAGGAGGCAGAGGAATCAATAAAAGTGATGATAAAAGTCAAGGCTGTTTGGGGATGCGAACAAGCTGAAATTCACCCAGCAAGTTAACAGTCTTCTCGAGGCTAGCAAATCCTTCCTTTAATGATTCCAAATCAGTACCCTTCACGTTTGATTCAACTTGAAGTTTAAGGGCATTAATCTGGTCCTGCATTAAAACGGAAGTAGCCAAGAGTGCTTGTTTCAAATCCCTCAACTCATAATCCATCCCATAAACTTGCTTCTTGGGGTCCATCATAATATCTAACAACTTTGAAAAATCAGCTGAATTAACATTGCCAATGCTTGGACCCGCAGACTCGTTCTCGATTCGGAAGCTAGGGGTTTATTTTCAGCCCTTCGACCTTCAGTGGGAGAAGATACCTCAATCTCTGGAAAGTGTGATGCATAGATATCTTCTACATCTGCACTAGACCGACTAACATCACTAGTATTAAATGGCGATGATGTACCTTTTTCTTCAGCTACTCCCCTTGTCTTGTGGCTAGTAAGTGGAGTGGAGAATTCTTCGCCATGCTCTGTCTCTTCTCCTACAAAGTGATGTTGTGCAGTCTCTTCTCCAGGTTATGGTATTGTAGAGGATGGCTCAAGGGCTTCTTCAAGGTCCTCGTGTGCCTTGCTTTCCTCTTCATCTCTCCCGATCCTTTCTTCTTCTTCTTTTCTAATCTTCTCTGCTTCTTCTCTTATGATCTTCTCTTCTTTTTCTCTTCTCATTCTCTCTTCTTCTTCTA
The DNA here is from genome assembly GCA_014182555.1 of Eucalyptus erythrocorys. Lineage (NCBI taxonomy): Eukaryota > Viridiplantae > Streptophyta > Magnoliopsida > Myrtales > Myrtaceae > Eucalyptus > Eucalyptus erythrocorys. Next base: position 18,746,346 of record CM024599.1, on the reverse strand, counting down.
CTCTTGCTTCCTCTTCTCTTTTTCTCTTTGTCTCTTCCTCTCTTCTTGCTTGCTCTTCCCTGCTATCTCGGAAACTAACAAAGCTTTTCAACCCTCTGAGAGCTGCAAGTGTCATGGCGTCATCAACTTCTTCATCATCCTCATCTTGTAGGATGATTTTTCTTCTTCTTTTTTCTAGAGCAGCCATGAGCTCTTTTCCTTTTCGTTTAGCAGTAGCAGCAGCAGATTCTTTCGAGGGAGTCTTCTCCTTCAATCCGTCTAGGGCTTTGTTTTGTTCCTTCAGCTTCATTTTCATCACCACCTTGTATCCAACAAGCATGAGAGTAGAGTTGGTCAAGCAAAGTGGAGCAGGAATTTGGATTTTGAAGTGCCTGAACAAACATGTGACTAGAAAGGAGTAAGGCAATTGATCCTTGTCCTTCACCACAGTCCTATACATGTGGAACAGGATGGTGTGTGGAAGGGAAAATCTAACTCCTTGATTCAGAACAAACATGAGCTTCGCCTCTGTCTTTGAGACATCAGTTTTTGACGTTGCCTTGGACCTGAGACAATTGATGACAATCTTGTGGAGCAATACATTTGAGGCATTCATCCTAGTGTAGGATATCTTGCCTTCCAAGCTTCTGTCACGAACAATCTCCAAAGTGACATGTGCTATGGACACCCTAATCGGTTGGAAACTCCTTTTTTCCACCTCGATTATGTTAGCAAGAGTGTCGACATCCACTACATATTCTCTATCCTTGAAAGTGAATGAAAGTCTATTCGCATCTAAAAATGACAGATTTAAATAGAAGTAGGCCGTCAACTCAGGATAGGCGATTGTCGAATCACTACAGGAAGTCTCAAGCTGTAAACAAGAAAACTTCTCTCTCAAATTAACCTTGATCGAATCAAGAAAGTCAAAGTCTATACTCTTGGGGTTCATGAGCCCTCGCTGCAATAGTTTCGTGTAAATTCGCTCTTGTTCCTTAGAGTGAAATAGACTTCCCTTAGGATCAATAGTGTTGCTTGGAACTGTGTGAACAGCCTTTCGTCATCGTCCATAGGCTGATTTGCGGTTCCAAACCGCGGATCGCTCGGTATGTTCTCGAAAGTACTTTGCGCAAGTCCTTCCTTAACAACTCCCAGTTTCTCCATCTCACGCAAAAAGATGGTTTCATTTCGATAACCTCTTTCTTTTAGAAAACTATCAATCAAGTTTAACTCTGTTCCTTCATCTTTCAACTTCTTGTAGAGCGAGTAAGCAAGTTTTGGTCTAAGTGTTCTTACCGGTTCAGCCTCTTCAATAACTTCTCCTTCGAAAGGATGTTGACTCGCTTGCTCTGTTTGCGGAGAGTCTTCTTATTCGATGAGGTCCACTCGAGTAGGCCTCTCAAATCTCCTTTGTTGTCCCTTTCCGGCAAGCCTTGATGATTTCCTCGAAGACATGTTTAACTTGAGGGAGAAAAGGCAAGTTGTCCACAAAAAGTTTGGATTTTTATGAAGTAAACAAATGGAACAAAAAAGCAAGTGGAAGTTTTCAACTTTTAGGGTTTCCAAAAGAGGTGAGAGAAGCGACTGTTGAGATAGTGAAAGAGGAAGACGACGATTCGAGGCATAAATAGTAGGAATAAAAAATAAAAGATACTTGAATCATCGCAAAGAAAAGTGATAACTCACCAAAATTAAGAAAAACAAAAAAATGCCAATTTTTTTATAAAAAAAAAAAAAAAGAAAACTGCCATAAATGTGACAGAATTTGAATAAAAGGCAGATCTTGAAATTTCAAAATATAATTTTAATATGGCATAAAAGGACCTAACAAATGTAATTATGAAATAGCACGCATTCAGACTTTAAGTCAGAGTCTGAATGTTTCAAAACTTTACCTCGAGTTTGAACACTTTCGGATCTTACCTTTGAGTCTGAACATCTCAAGACTTTACCTTAGAGTCTGAAGATCTCCAGACTTTATGATATTTAGTCTTAAGCGAATAGATTCAAAGTGACTTTTCTCTAATGGCTTTGTAAATATGTCCGCCAATTGGTTCTTCGAATCGACGAACTGAATCACAACTTCACCATTTTGAACATGATCTCTAATAAAATGATGCTTGATTTCAATGTGCTTTGCTCTTGAATGAAGTATTGGATTCTTTGTGAGGTTGATGGCACTAGTATTGTCGCATTTGATTTTTGTGCAAGATTCTTCAACTTCAAAATCTCTTAGTTGTTGTTGCATCCATAAAATTTGAGAATAGCAACTCCTAAGAGCTATATACTCTACTTCAACTGTTGAAAGTGCTACGGTACTCTGTTTTCGTGAGAACCAAGATACTAACCTGTTTCCCAATAATTGACATGTACCAGAAGTGATTTTCTTGTCCACTTTGCAGCCAGCTAAGTCAGCATCAGAATATCCAAGAAGAGTAAAGTCTCCTTCTTTGGAATACCATAGACCTAACTTAGATGTAGTTGCAACATATTTGATAATACGTTTCACAACAGTTATATGAGATTCCTTATGATTTGATTGAAATCTAGCAAAAATTCAAACGCTAAACAAAATATCAAGCCTAGATGCAATAAGGTAAAGAAGTGAATCAATTATACTCCTGTATAACTTCTAGTCTACACTTTTTCCTTCTTCATCTTTGTCTAGCTTCAATGAATTTGACATTGGAGTTTCTGTCTTCTTGCAATTCTCCATTCTGTATTTCTTGATGAGATCTCTTGCATATTTTTCTTAGTGAATAGAGGTTTCTTCTTTTGATTATTTGACTTGCAGTCCCAAAAAGAAGTTTAACTCACCCATCATGCTCATTTCAAATTCATCCTGCGTACATCTTGAGAAATTCTTGCAAAGATTTTCATTAGAAGAGCCAAAGATTATGTCATCAACATAAATTTGAACAAGTAAAAAATCTTTTCCTTCTCTTTTAATGAATAAGGTAATGTCTACTTTACCTTTAGTAAAACTATTTTGAATTAAGAAATTACTTAACCTCTCATACCATGCTCGGGGTGCTTGTTTTAATCCATACAATGCCTTCTTTAACTTGAAGACAAAGTTTGGTTTTCTTGGATCTTCAAATCCTTGTGGTTGTTCAACATAGACTTCTTCTTGGATAATTCCATTTAAAAATGCACTCTTCAAGTCCATTTGGAATAACCTAAAATTTTTTAAACAAGCAAAAGCAAGAAGTAATCTAATTGCTTCTAACCTTGCCACTAGAGCATAGCTTTCATCATAATTGATTCCTTCTTCTTGTGTGTAACCTTTTGCCACAAGTCTTGCTTTGTTTCTCACCACCTTTCCTTGTTTATCCAGCTTGTTCTTGAAAACCCATTTAGTTCCAATAATTGACTTACATTTTGGTTTAGGAACATGTTCCCAAACATCATCGATTCTGAATTGATTCAATTCTTCTTGCATAGCTTCAATCCAGCTTTCATCAATCAAGGCTTCTTCTATTGTCTTGGGCTCAACTTCTGAAACAAGTGCTAAAGCACTAGAGTTTTCTCGCCTTTTGGATCCTGTACGAATCCCTTCATCAATGCGACCAATGATGAGATCTACAGGGTGACTAGATTTATGCTTCCAATTGCTAATTGGTTTGTCACTTTGCTAAGTCTCTGTTTCAGTTGGAGCTACTGATTTAGCTTGCTGCTGATCATCAAAAGTTTGATTTTCTTCGGGAGAATTTGTAGGAACTTGTACAGATTCTTGATCTTCAAGTTGGGTCTGATTGGCATGATTTTGAATTGAGTCCTCAAACTTCACATTCAAGGATTCTTCCACAGTCTGAGTTCTTTTATTGAAGACTCTGAAAGCTTTGCTTGACATTGAGTAACCAAGGAAGATTCCTTCATTTGATTTTTCTTCAAACTTACCAATTCGATCATTTACATTCTTTAAAATAAAGCATTTGCAACCAAAAACATGAAAGTAAGAGACAATAGGTTTCTTTCCTTTGAACAATTCATAAGGAATTTTCTCCATAATAAGTCTTAGAAAAATTCTATTAATAATATAACAAGCAGTTGAAGTTGCTTCAGCCCAAAAATGAGGAGAAATATTACTTTCAATTAAAAGAGTTCTTGCCATTTCTTGCAAAGAACGATTTTTCCTTTCCACAACTTCATTTTGTTGTGGAGTGTATAGGGATGAAAAATTATGCTGAAAGCTAAAATCATCACAGTAATTGGCGAAATCTTGATTTTCAAATTCTCCTCCATGATCAATACGAATACTAGTTATAGCATATCTTTTTTCATTCTGAACTTTCTTGGCAAACTTAGTGAAATAAGACAATGCTTCAGATTTGTTTGAGAGAAAGAACACCCAAGTAAAACGAGAATAGTCATCTACTATTACCAAACAATACATTTTTCCTCCAATACTTTGTGTTCTTGTTGGTCCGAACAAATCCATATGCAAAAGCTGTAAAACATGTTTAGTAGATACCTGATTTATTGATTTGAAATATTTTTTATCCTGTTTTCCTAGCACGCAAGGTGTGCATAGATCATGTTTTTGATACTTCAGGTTAAGTAGTCCTCGGACTAGCTTCTTAGATGAGACTTTTGCAATTTGCTTCATGTTGATATGTCCAAGCTTTCTGTGCTAGAGAATAGCTTCATCTTGAATGGATATCAAGCATTGTGAACTATCAGACTTTATATCCATTAGGTAGATATTTTCATGTCTTCGTCCAGTGAATAATTGTGAGAGATCTTTGCTTATTCCAGAACATGTATCTTCTTGAAAGTTGATCTTGTATCTAGTGTCACACAAACTGACTAATACGAGAAGATTATAATTTAAACCTTCAACTAAGGAAACATTGTTGATTGTGATATTCCCTGTCTTCACGGTTCCACAGCCAACAATTTTTCATTTGTTGTTGCCACCAAAGGAAACATTTCCTCCTTTCACTTGTAAGAGATCTGTGAAACAAGTTGAATCTCCTGTCATGTGTCTTGAGCAGCCACTATCCAAGTAGCATTTGATTTTCTTCTTGATAGTAACCTGCAGTTAAATGAAGAACTCAAGCTTTCTTTGGTACTCATATCTTCTTAGGTCCAACATTGTTAATACCATACACAGTCTTTGCCCAATCTCTCTTAACAGGTTTCCAAACTTTGAGACATTCCTTCTCAAAATGTTCTAAATTGTTGCACTTTGAGCATTTAAAAGCACTTTTCCCAACAGGTTTCACAAAAACCTTTTGAAAATTATTCTTGTAAAAAGACTTTGTAGGTCTATTTTTGATTTTTTCATTTACCTTTGGGAAATCAATCAAGGGAATAGTTTCTAATGTCATTCCCAAGCCAGACTTATTAAAATATGGTCTTTGAATTGAGAGAATTTTATCTAATTTTTCAGATCCCATTGAAACCTTTTTGGTAACTCTCAAAAGGTCTTCTTTCAAGCAAGTATTTTCTTTTGAAATAGCAATTTCATTTTCTTTTGAATCAGTAAGACATTTGTTTAAGTTTTCAACTTTTTCAATCAAACTCTTTTCCTGTTGTTTTAGTTTGGTATTCTCCCTTTTTAATTCAGAAATCCTGTTAAGAGAGGCTTTAAGGCTAAGACAGAGTTCATCAATATAATTCGAGACTTTAGTGGGAATTTTTAGATTTCTAACCTTAATCTCACTGTCTGAGTCTGAGTCTGACTTTGCCATAAGACAGAGTTGGCATAATCTTCATCACTGTCTTCACAATCTATGTCACTCCATGTTTCAGCTTTGAGTGCCTTCTTGAATCTTTCTGGTTTTCCTTTCTTTTTCTTTAACAAGGGACAGTTGGGTCTGATGTATCCCTTTTTCTTACATTCAAAGCTGAAATAGGCTAGTGAATCAACCTAGAGGGGGGTGAATAGGTGATTACGAAATTCTTTTGGAACCTTTTGCAGTAGAATACTTTAATATGAAAGATATATCAATAACAAATAGATCACGCATTCATAAAGTAAATAGAGTAGGGTAAAAGAGAATTGACACAAAGATTATAGTGGTTCGGCTTATTCCAAGCCTACGTCCACTCTCCACGCTGGCAGCCAATTGGCTGTAATCACTATGTAGCAAACGAGAGCATTTACATACCACGAACTAGACTTCTTCAATAGACAGTCTCTCCTACAGCTTCCTGCTGTTTTCGCACTATAAGTGACTCTCTTTGATACACAATTTGAGCACGAGAGATTTTAGAGAACAAGAGATTTCAGAGGTTCTAACATCGAGATTTTTCTATCAAGTCTCTCATTACTTTTGAGCAACACCGATCCACCTTAAATAGCCTTCGTGCAACCATACCCGTTGACACTTTCCAAGAATTCATCCAATCAACCCGTCGGACTGAATCAATTTAAGTGATCTTCTCGTCGCCAAAAATATACGTAGAAAATAGCTCGTCAATCCTGCTCGCCCATACAATCAGGATCTTGAGTTCCCAAAATTAGATCCTTCCAAAAATTCGCTTGATCTTCAACGAATAAAATCCGAAAAATAAATCTTCTATGCTCACGATCACAGCTAGAGATATTCCATGGATAAGTTAGGAAATATAATATCCAAAACTTACTTTCCTTAACCATAAAAATAACCTGCTATCAGTCTGTCAAAATCGCAAACTGTCTTTAGACTTAGATTTGGGTCTTGAAGGTCTTCAAACTGAAACTGGGTCTTGACTATCTTCAGACGGAAAAGCTTCAGACCGAACTTTGAGTCCGACTGTCTTCGACGAAAAGCTTCGAACCGAACTTTGGGTCTAACTATCTTCGAGACGGAAAACCTTTGGATCTTGAACTCTTCACACTTAAACGACTGATTTTGAATTCTTCAGACTATGCTGACAAGGTTGTTTTGTCAACTTCAAAACTTCAAGGGATTTTTCTTCAACAAAAGCAAACAACATCTTTGTTGGTTTCATCTTCTTCATTTGATTTCTTTTGAAATCTTTGATTGCTTTGTCTCTTTCCATTAAACCTTCTTCCTTTTCTATTTAATTTTCTGAACTTTCTTATCAAGAGTGCTAATTCTTCTTCATCCAAGTCTTCTTCTAAATCTGCATCATCAGAATCATCATTAGATTTTAAAGCAATTGACTTCTTACCTTTGCTGTCTATATCCTCATTGAATTCCTCAACTTCATACAATTGAAGTGTGCCAACCAATTCATCTACAAAAAGAGGCATGATTCTTTGTGTTTCTCTTATTGAAGTCTTTACGTGATTCCAATCTTTGGAGAGTCCTCTCAACAGCTTATTAACCTTCATTGGTCCTGAAATTGACTATCCTTGGTATGCTAAACCATTTACGATTTCTGTAAAACGACTAAACATATCAGTAATGGATTCTCCTGGTTTCATCTTGAAGGCTTCATACTGTCCAAGAAGGATATTGATCTTGGTTTCTTTAACTCGATCCGTTCCTTCATAAGTGACATGCAACCTATCCCAAACTTCTTTAGCTGTCTCACAAGATGAAATTATGTTATACTTAGTAGGAGATAAAGCACAATAAAGAGAATAAATAGCTTTAGCATCGAGGGCTTGTCTCTTCGTTATTTCGATTTGTGACAGTCCCACTCCATCAGCCATTTCTTTCCCTGTGGATGATGTAGCCTTAGGAATAATTCTTTTTTCTACTACATCCCATTCCAGAAGATCTTTTAATCTTAGGAATGCCTTCATATTGTTTTTCCATACGTTGTATTCCTTTCCATCGAAGTAAGATGGTCTGGTGTTGCTTTGGCCTTCAATTAAACCTGGAGCCAAAATACTAGCCATAGATCTTTAGCTTAGGAAGTATAAACACTTCCAAAAATTAAGCACACAAGCTCTGATACCAATTGATAAAGGCTAATAAGTACATCTAGAGGGAGGTGAATAGGTGTTTACACTTTTCTTTTTAAACCTTTAACCCGAATCACTCGACTTGAATTAAAAAAATCAGAGTAAAAGACTTGAAACTAAACACTTAAGCAGTTTTAAATCATGCAGCAATAAAATAAAGAGATTATGGTAAGAAGATTTTGACACCAAAGTTTATAGTAATTCGGCTTAGTCCAAGTCTACGTCCACTCTCCACACTGACAGCCCACTAACTGAATTCACTATGTAGCAAATGAGAATTGTACAGTTTATGATCTAGACTTTTTCAGTAGAAAGTCTTTGCAATTGCTCACTAAAATTCTCACTGTATTAATCTCTCCTTTGTACACTACTAAGGCTCAAGGAATTGAGAACAAGGAGTTTCAGAGGTTCAAACTTCGAAATTTTCTATCAGCATATCCTTTTTCGAACAACAGTGACTCCACCTTAAATACTTCTTCGTGCCTTCATAACCGTTAGCACCTTCCAAACGAGTTCATCCAATCTACCCGTTGGAATGAATCAATTAAGGTGATCTTCAAGCTGTCGAATATACGTGGAAGCTAGCTCGTCAATCCCATTCGCCCCTACAATCAGGATCTTGAGTTTCCATAAGTAGAACCTTCCAAATCTTGTTTGTTCTTCAACGGATTAATTGAGATAAATCCAAAATCTTCGAGCTTAGTTTCAGCTAGAGATCTTCCGTGAAATAGAACGAATCAAGGAAGATATTACCCAATTTTTGAATTCCAAAATCGTTGGATTAAATGCTGTCAACTTGGGCAGACTCGTAAAATTGAGCTTAATAGTCTTCAGATTTTGATAAAGTCTGGAGATCTTCAGACTGAAATACCTAGGTCTTGAACTCTTCAGACTTAAGCGATTGAGTCTTGAATTCTTCAGACTTAACTGACGAGGGTATTTTGTTAGCTTCAAAACACTTAAGAGATTTTTCTTCAACACCATGTTGCATTAGTATGCAACCCAGTCCTCTAAGGCCTTGTTTGGTAACGTGCCAAACAGTGATTGATTCTGATTTTTTGTTCCCAGAATTAATTTGGGACGAGAATCGCGTTTGGTAAAATTTTTGTTTCCAAGAACAAATTTGTTCCCCGGAATCGCCTTAGAACAAGATTTGAGAATAAGAAAAAAAAAAAGTTGATTCTGCGTCCGAGAATCAAAAAAGAATCAACACAATAAAATTCTTATATTAATTATTATTATACTATAATAATAATATAATAGTAATTATATTAGTATACTAATAATAATATTATATTAGTATACTAATTATTAGTATATATAATATTACTATAATAATATATATAGTAATTATTACTATATAATATTACTAATTATTACTATAATATAATTATTATAATTATATACTAATATAATAATTATAATTATATACTAATATATAATATAATTATATAATTAGTATATTAGTATAATTATTAATATAAGTATACTATTATATAATTATAATTATATTAGTATACTTATTATAATATTATAATAATTATTAATTATAATTAATAATATACTAATAATAATTAACAATTAATAATTAGCAATATTATATAATTATATTAATATACTATTAAGTATACTAATATTATTAATATTATTACTAATATTACTAATTATTAATATAATATAATAATATAAACTATTATTAATAGTAATTATTAATATTATAATAATAGTTAATAATTAATATACTAATTATTATAATATTATTATAGTATACTAATAATAATATAATATATTAGTATACCAATTATTAGTATAGTAATAGTATATAGTAATATAGTATACTATTACTAATAAGTATATTATATGAATTATAATAAGTATGTTAAAGTATATTACTAATAAGTAATAATATTAATAGTATAATTAATAGGAGAAAAAGAATAGGAGAAAAAGGAAAAAAAGAAAAGAAAAAAGTAAAAAGTAAAAAAATTATTAGGAAAAAAGGAAAAAAGAAAAGAAGAAAAAGAAGAAAAAGAAGAAGAATAGGAGAAAAAGGAAAAAAAGAAAAGGAAAAAAGTAAAACAGTAAAAAGTAAAAAGTAAAAAAAAATTATTTAAAAATTAAAAGAAATTAATTTGGAACAAAATCAATAAACACGTTATCAAACGCAATTTTATTCGAGAATCGAAATTTTGGACGATTACCAAACGCATTTTTTACTCGAGAATCGGTTCAGGAACATAATCAAAAATAATCATTTCTTGTCGAATCGGTTCCTAGGAACGAATCGTTACTAAACGCGCCTAAATGATGCATCACTATAGATCTTGTACTCTCCAGGATCAGATGGAATTGTCAGCACAGGTGCAGTAGTTCGAATCTGCTTAAGCTTTGGGAAACTACGCTTGTACTTGTCTGTCCACACAAATTTCTCTTCCTTCTTCAGCAGTCGAATTAATGGTGACACTAACGCTGATAACCCTTCCACGAACCTTTTGTAGTACCCTGCTAAACCCAAGAAGTTTCTGAACTTTGTTGTAGTAGTCGGTCTTGCAGAGTCTAAAGCACTATCCTTGACTGTCTTTCGTGCTCCTCAGCACTTCTCGAATACACCTGGATATCGTCGATAAACACGATCACGAACTGATCTAGATATTCTTTGAACATTCAGTTCATCAAATCCATTAAAGCAGCTAAGGCATTCGTCAAACCAAATAGCATTACAGTGAACTCATAATGGCCGTATCGAGTACGAAACGCTAACTTCGGTATGTCCTCATTTTTTATCCTCAGCTAATGATATCCTGTCCTCAGGTCGATCTTATAAAATATCAACACTCATTGCAGCTGATCAAACAAGTTGTCAATTCTCGAGAGTGGATACTTGTTCTTGATCATCACCTGATTGAATCGACGATAGTCGATGCACAGACGTAATAAACCATCTTTATTCTTCACAAACAGAACTGGTGTTTCCCAAGGTGATGCACCGGGATGTATGAATCCCTTATCCAACAATTCTTGTATCTGCACTTTCAGTTCCTTCAACTCAGACAATGACGTCCGGTAAAGAGTCTTAGAGGTTGGCTCTGTCCCGGGTGCTAACTCGATCACGAACTCCATCTCCCTCACTAGCAACAAACTTGGCCATTCTCTCATAAACATGTCTAGAAACTCTTGCACTACAGCGATGTCCTCGATCTTCAGCTCCTCAATTGTTGTATCTGTGACAGTCATTAAGTAACCTTGGCAACCCCGGTCTAACAAACAGGTTGCGTCAAGCGACAAGATTAAAAGGGATCGAGGGTCCTCCTCAACTTCCAATAAATTCGAAACTTTCATCTGTCAACGGGTCAAACTGTATTACATTAAGACAACAATTCATTGCAACAAAAAGCTCCTCAAGCGAAACCTTTTATATATGATAACAAAGTTATACATAAGCAAGCTAGTCAAGTATAACTCTAGTTAGTAATTCTCCTTTCTATAACTTTATTAGAACAAATTGAAGTTCTTCATACTTAACCAAAATTCCGCTGCACTACTTTGATAAAATCACCCCAAAAACATTCTTCCTTAGACTGGTATATGGTTCGGTTCATTCCTGTCCTTTTCGCCATCCTAGGGGTGCCCTATCTGTGACTTCCCAAATTTTCAATCCTGTTTTTTATTGAATTAATCGGGCATTTCATTGACGCACCTATAGGGTTGTTCTCAGAGCTGATCACTCTTGAGATAATTAGACTATCTAGGGAAACCATTAAGGAATTTTAAGGCAATAAACTTGAGAATTCGACCAGGAATCGGCTTCTCAACCGTGTCCATCTTTAGAGGCCATTACGGCACAATTAAAAATCGATTCGAGATCAAGGATAGGTTGGTTTTACTGAGATGTGTGGCTAATCATAAGTGACCCCGCTAGATTAAAAAATTCTCGTCGACCGGCACTAGACCTATTTTATTCTTGTTTTGGTACCCTATGTCCGTATTTGAATTCTTGAGATTTTCACGACAACCGAGAGTCACCAATGTATCAAGTGGGTTCTGTGGCTCAAAGTAAATCGACCACGAGTTATTTGCACTGAAAAATTTATAAAAGTTACCCAATATCCTAAGTCACGCTAAAAACGCACCTGAGTGAAATTAATCGTGAATTTGAGTCCGATTTCAGAAATTGAAGATACTGTCATGTCACAATAAATTCTAGGAGCGTCGACTCAGTCTCAGAAGATTTTTCTGCAACTCGAGACTTTTTGGGAAAAAGTCGTCCTAAGGCCGTTTTTGTCTAGAAAAAATCAGTGATCGTTTTCATCATGCAATCGGGATGCAAGGTGGATCAATTGGTGAGGAAAAATACCAATTTGATAATTGAGGTGTCAATTGAATTTATTAAAGCAGGTTTGTGTTGATTCAAGGAAGGATTGATGGCCAATTGAGAGGAAATCATAGGAAATTCGTATGCCCCTCATTGCCTAGTCTTTTGGACCATTTCAAGGTTGCAAGGGGGAGCATTGGTGGCCTAATGGAGGCCAAGGAAAGGCTGGTGGCTAAGAATGGTCAAGAAATACCATGGAATGGAAAATTTAGACATTGGTGGAGACCTTGTCCCCCTCCCTTCCTCACCAAGCAATCAGCCAGCTTTCCCCTCCACCTTCCTCCATTTTTCACACACCAATAGCTAGCAAGAAGGTAGTAGCATCACCGGAGACAACAAGAGAAGCCGCATGCCGTCGCAGCTGCCCGCCGCACGCCGTCCGCCGTCCCCATAACAGCTGTCGCTACTCCACTTCACCGCGTGCGTCCCTACCATCCCAGACCTCTATCTTTGCCTCAACCTCAGTCCTAGGTATTATCCCGACCAGCTCAGGCTGGCCAAGCTACTGTGGAGCCTCGCCGTTGGCCGCTCAACCTTCGCCGGTCCACCGCCACCCTTGCCACCTCATTCAGCCCTTGTGTTCTTCTTTTGCAGCCAAGAATAGAGAGTATTTTCAATGGTTTTCTAGCAACTTCAAAGCCCGTTTTGAAGGTGATCTGGGCCTCAAAACCTAGGCCCGTTTTGAAGAAAGTCAGCCCGCGTCCTGTCGAATTGAACTAATCGGTTCGATAAAAAAGTGAGTTTAACTCACTAATCCTCGCCTAGTAGACTAATGATGCTTTGGGGTTGATTAGATTTAATTAAGCATGATTAGGTGGTTAGATTATATTAGAGTAATTAAATTAGTGATTTGTCAATTCATGTTAGGTGGTTAGATATAGCCATTAGTGAGTAGATAGGTTCTAGTATTTATTGAACAAACCTCAAAATTTTTTTCGGGTTCATTTTAGCATCCAATTAGGCATTACGGGCCTAAGTTGGATTTATTGCTATTTAATAATTAATTTTTGTAATTATTTAATTAATTATTTATTTTCCAAAAATTCAATCGAGATCGCTGGTGACCGGAATTTTATACGATTATGTAGTCTATTTATTTATTTGAGCATTAATTCGTGTTGAATTGATTTAATTATGATTTTTAGGATTTATTTCTAAATTAATTAATTTTGGATAATTAATTGAAGAACAACCGGGCATTGGTTGACAGTGCCAAAAAGATTTTGGTACACTACAGAAAAGAGTGGGATTTGTGGAAAGGAAATTAATTATGTAATATATATCACGCTGGCTCGATGACTAAGGATGTTATCTCAGAGAAAGGCATTTTATTATGTTGGCTCGATGACTAAGCTAGTCGTCTCAAAGAAAGACATTAGAAGTCATTGACTCAGTGACTTGATACATCACATTGGAGAATGCATGTGGGCTCAGTGATTAGGTATGTCGTCTCGGAGAATGCACGTGGGCTCGACGACTAGTTATTCCATCTTAGAGAATGTATGATGCTAATTAAAATGACCGCGGGAAGGTCGGGTTAACATGTAATCAACTAAGTCGATTGATTAATGTTTCGATTGGTGGTGATTGATTGGGTGCCTATTAAACTATGTTGAATTGTAGGTGGAATCTGAGGCCAAGGCAAGTCCTCTTACTTGTGTTGGGCATAGGTAGTCCTTATGGCATATTGGCCTTCTAATCAAGTCTTAGGAGGGTAGAACTCGCTGAAACATAGTTTGACCCTGTTGTGGGACAACAATTTCAGGTCTATAGATGGTAGCGCCTCTACCTCCCCCTCCTCCCGAGCTTTTTGGCATATCAGATAGCATTTCGGAGATAGCTTATCACATACCAATAGATCACCACCCTGAGTGATTGGAGTATGTTTTGGTGAAATCCATCATTTCGTTCGATGTGGGTAGAGACAACTTGGTGTCCCACGAGTATCGGTCGTGGTATCGTCACTATCATGATAGGTGAAGAGATGGTCCCATACCTGAAGATGTTGTGCCTTTGTACGTCTTAGAGGCATCATTTAGAAAAGGGATGGAAGATCCTAAGGATGGGTCAGTGGTGGATGCCAAGGATCCTAAGCTCGAGGACAATCCTCATTCTCCAGTGTACTCAGCAGAGAGTGCTAACTGGAGTGAGGAAGGGGAGATTGTAGAGCCTGAGGAGAAGGGACTGGAAGAGGATCAGGAAATGGAAGACCCCAAAGAGGAGCTTGAAGAAGAACTGGAAGAGGAATCGGAGGAGGATCCAGAGTATGACCTAGATGAGGACTGAGACCTCACCCCGTTTTGCAAACCCCGGGTTATGAACTGATGTGTGATAGATCAGGCGTTGTGAATAGTATTGTAATATATACTATAAGGTTAGTTTATATACAAGCGGCAGCAGAATGCCTAGGCTAGATTACTCTACTTGGCGATCAGAAGTCGAGTACCACCCAGAGAATGTTATCACTGCTGAGGAGGGAAACTTCTAGAAGCAACTTCATTGTTGTCGGCATAAATCAAATTCGAGAGCACCTTTCTTAGGGTTTATGTATCACAAAGACGTAGGTTATCTGAGAACCTTTTCTAGATTTCTCATTGCTTGCAAAGTCTGGTCCTCAGGTCCCGCGAGCAGTATTTTATTTGCAATCTCCTTTTATTGTAAAAGATTTGAGGTTACTAGAGAAGTCAGAGATCTGATTGAAGATGATTAGAGAGGTGGACGAGACGAGTTCTTGGAAACTTATTACAAAGGTTAAGCAGGAGACTGCAGATATGACGCTTTTGATGACAACAAATGATAACCTGAAAGTTCTTCGGTAGGCACGATCTTCTTTACTGATGTTGCCATGCTTCTTGTCTGAAAGAAATTGCTGTAATAAGAATGTTTTGTAGAGCTCATATAGCTCACTCTTTATTACGTCACGATTTCCCTTATTAAGGTCATTCAAATATGTTCCATAACTCGATTCGACTCAATCTTCATATAATGTTTGGGTTTTCATTCTAGTTCTAACTTGAATGCAGACGCTGCAGTATATTCATTCACCCCCTTGAGGACTGTATGCTCTTTCGAGCTATTCTTTCTTGTCGATCTTTAGATAGACCAGAACCCTTTTCTGAAGACAGCACAGTGAAAATACATTCCCTGGTGAAGCAAAGTACAAAATTCGAATTGAATGCGAGAAACAGACATAACGGGCCGAATGAGGGGATACAACTATAGTGATGACTATTTCTTCATAACAGTGATTGAATATGGGGAAAAAGTCTTGGAGAGCCCATGAAGATTGCGTCGTTAGCTATCAACAAGCACTAGCCAACTGAGAAAAGTCCATTGGAGTGACATATCTCGGCCCGCCGGTGTATAGAGTTACAGCTGCCAACTTCGAAGCAGCTTGTGTCGCGTGGTATAAATCCCAGAACAAGTACTCATTGCGCTTCGAACAAAGACGTGCTTTTGGGTCGCATATTCCTTCAGCATTTAATGTTCCTGATCCACAGCATGCACTTTTCACGTCCTTAAAGTCTGCAAAATCCAAAGAGAAGGTCAGCCTGTGGCATTTCTTTTATACTAATAGAATGACAGGTATAAGTCTCACATGAAGATTGATATTCTAAATATAATTCAATCCAATAACCAGCCGAGACGATGTTAATATTATTCCTGAAAAATATGCACGAAGGGTGGATAGACTTCATTCCCCTCTACTTCAGTAAATCTTTCTTTTGTTTCATTGCTTTGATCAGCAATTTCTCGCCTAGCAAAATAGGGAAAAGACAGGTAACACTCATTGATGCAGGATTTCAGAGTAACATACATGGAAGAGGGTTCACGATAACATCCATGGCCATGTCGTATGCATTCCCAAGTGAGTACTTCATGCCTTCATATTTTGAACTGAGTTTCTTCAACACGTCTCCAAGGTTCGAATGGAAAGCTATCGCAAGTTCATTTAGGACCTCCAAACAATCCCCTGTACCACTGAGAACCCTCTGAGATGGACAACATCCTATCGGAGGCACGCTTATAATGCCAAACTTCCTCACTCCGAGACCCAATAGAGTCTGCCACATCAAACAGGAGATAAGACTAACGAGTGCTGCTTTGCGATATAGGCAATGTTCGCTACAAGGCTTTCAAGTTTGTGTATGACATGCTTTTGTTTCAAAGTTGCTAAGCCTAAAAGAGAGGGACATGAGTGTTCCAATGAATACATATAAGAAGAACCTAGGAAAAGAATGATTAATCAATTTCAGGAGAATCTAGAAGAGCTGACATAAATAAACAAGTCCTTGAGCAAGTAGAATTTGAAAAGGAGTGCCACCTTCAAGTGATTTTCATAGGCAGATCCCAAAGTGGCAATAAACTCTTGCTTGGGTACTGTACTGTTTGAGTGATAGTAAAGCAAAATATCGTTGCTACCAATGCTGATGAAGAGGATAGACTTCACAAGAAACTTCTCGGTCTTGGTAGCACCCATAACGGCAGTGAGAGTATCACGAACTGTTGAGAACTGCATTATCTGTTCTGATAATGTGATCACTTCTGTGTCTCTTCATCCGAGGTGCCAAAGAGATTGACTTTCATCGTTGTTAACTGGGGAAAATCTCCAACATATTTATGAGGCAGAGTGGAGAAACAAGAAGAGAAATAGTGGAAGGAGGATTACCCCCGTCATGTCGAGAATTCCCGAACCTCCTGAGGCGAAGTTTATGCCGTTTAAACTGTGCCTCTTCAGGGCCTTTGTGCTATTAAGAGAGAGGAAGGGCGGCGGACTCCTCTTGTGCCCCAGAAGCTTCGCTGTTAAATGTAAAACCCATCAGAAAATACGACTGAGAATTTGCATGATACAATGCTGATAGAAATTCCCTAAGACGAGCATAAGCTGTTGGTGTTCGAGACCAGTGCAGATTATGTGGTTCATTCAGACCCAGTAAAGTAGAAAATGTTAGCCCTTTGTTAGTGGGACCAGCAAGAGAGAGATTTGATTCTCATAATGTACCGAGGAAATCGGCACTGTTGAGGCCATTGGAGAACCTTCCGGTGGCTCTTGAATGCGGGAAGTCAATTCCATTGTGAGGGAAGTCGGCTCTTGCATTACTGCCAGGCAAGAAATTGTTAGTCCCGACATCAGCAGTCGAGTCGCCCAATACAAATATCGCAGGCTTCTCTTCACTGGCCCGGCCACACTCCAGAGTTAGAAACACGGCCAAGAGTAGCAGCACAGCCGAACCACCCTTCTTTGCCATGACCAGTTCAACAAATCTTGATTCAAACTCCTCTCTCTCTCTCTTTTTTTGAATTTCTAACCAAGACTGTACCACAAGGTATAAAATTAATAAAGAACCATGCAGACCTTGAAGATCTTCAACAATTTATAAGCGAGCTTTAAGCAAGAGATCCGGGGAATGGTACAAGAAAGTGCCGGTAAGGCGGTTTCTCTCGGCAAGGCGGCAAATCTTCCAAACACAACGTGTCTCATTGGGCGGATTCACCCAAATGCATGACTCGTGTCGGATCAAATGTAAGTTAGTAGGTCCTTTTTGTTTGTGTTCTTTTTTTTTTTTTTTTTCTAGTCATGAACACAATTTTTATTTTTTTATTTCGGGAAAAAAAAAACATAAACACGTCTATTTGCATTTTTGTTCCAAATTTATTTTTTTGTTTCTAAGAATAAATTTGGAACTGAAACAAGAAACAAAAAAAAAACTTATTTCTTGTTTTTGGAATACTTCTAAGAAATAATTTTTTTTTTCTCTTTCTTTTCTTCTTCTTTTTTCTTTGGCCGGCGACGCCATTGAGGGTTGGTGATCTCGCCGGAGCGTCGCCGGCCCATGGCGAGGCCGAACATTGCCGGCCCTAGGCGAGGCTCGATCTCACCTTGGCCGGGCGAGCTCGAGCTTGCCTAGATCCGGCAAGGCCGAGCTCGCCCAGCCACTAGCTGGCGTTGGCTCGGGCCGCTCGGCGAGGCCACCGGCCCTCATCGGCCGGTCGTCGGCCATGGCCGAGGCCGGGGATCGGCCAAAAGGAAAAGGAAAAAAGAAAAAGGAAAAATAAAATAAAATATTAAAAAATTAAAAGAAACAAAAAAAGTTATATAAGTTTACCAAAAGTGTTTATGTTTTTTTTTTTTTCTATTCCAAGAATAAATTTATCACACGCGTTTTTGTTAAAAAATTGTTTTTCCTAATGAAATAGTTTTAAAACAATTTTTGAACAGAAACGTTACCAAACGCACCGTTAATGGCCTAGTCGCCCTTTGTCTTTTACGAATGGGTTTTACCAAGAAGGATGAGAAGCTCAATGACAGGGAAAAAGTACTTGTAATGCATTGGTAGATGATTATATAATAGTTAAGTCATTGTCAGCCTAATTTTTCTTTGAAGTTTGAGAGTTAGCTTTGTCTCAGTGAGACTTAGTCAATACTGCAAATTTTTAAGTCTGAAGTTCTGTTGCGTGGTCAGTGGATTCGGCCATTGAGTTTCCTAGAGTCCAGCCACCCCAATAAGGAACTCATCATTTCTCCAGAGAATATACGCAGCATTTGTCAAGCAAATATTCTTCATGGAGGAAAATCCAGATATAGCAGAACAAGGACACTATGTAACATTTCTGAGTTCTCAGCATCGCCAAAAATATTTTTGAGGCCTCGGTTAGTTCTGTAATCAGGCTATCGAGTACCAAGAACGGCTTCTTTCAGCCGTGATATTTATTTAAAAAATCAACATACATATCAATCTAACGCACACAAATATTTAGGTCGCCGACGGTCCGCGATTAGTCGAGCGAAGAAAAAAGGTGATTTCAGTATGGAAACTGAAAGAACTACATGATCGTCTTAACTTATTTGTTAAGCAACGGGAATTAAGTATGGGGTGCTTGTGAAACAAATTCAGTTTTCAAACAAAGAATTGAATCCCGAGTCAGGGTCGTTCGATGTAAACATCAGATAGATACACATTCTTCATCCTCATGCGGCATCCTGCTCATAGAGGCCTTGTGATTTTGCCTTGAGCCCTGCCACAGAGAAGCGCGTTTGCCGGAATCGGGTACTCGTCCCTTATGGACTTGGACGGTGTGTAAACTCGCAGGTAGAATTGCTGCCCGAGGTATTGCCGTGCCCAATACTCCGTCCTCATGTTCCACATCCCCACGTTATCGAGTGCTATGTAGATTGCTGTCCAGGATTTGGGATAGACCTGGCAACAAGAGATTTAGCCGTTCACTTCGAGTTCAAATCGTCATGATTCTTCTGTTATAGCTTATATAATGTTGCTTGGCGTTCTGGTAAACAAACCTGTGTGGTGCAGCGTGAAATCGCATCCCGGAGATTGTATTCATTGCGACGCTCGGGTGTCCATAGTCCACCATCCATTCTGCAAGTTCAACATTTATACCTCTGAGCCCTGAGATAATGCTTAAACATTACTTAAGTACTTGAAATTAAGCAGTCAAGGCTCTTACCCAACAACCCAGAAAGCATAGCCATTAAGATGCCAACTCTGGACAATGCCCTCACGATTCTCAAAGACAACCTCGACGAAGGCTCTATAGTCCGCGCCCATCACCGATGTATCAAGATACATTTTCCTGGCGATCGGACCGTCAGAGATGCTTCCGACCCTGAAGACACCGCTGATGTTGAAGTAGTCAGCCAGCTTGAGGGGCGTGTCGGCGGGGACATGAGACACGCTGTTGACTGCGTATCTCTGCTTGCCATTGATCAGACCAGCTGAGCTCACCAGCTTGATGGTCCTGGTGATGTTTATCAATCCATAGTGGTAAGAGCCTTGCGGGTTTGGCCGCGGTCCACTCGCCGTCAGATTCGTCCTAGGAAAGATAACGCGAATCAACAACGAGTCAAAGCAAAGTAAAGAAGGAAAAATGATTTGCCAGAAACACTTTCCTAGATTTATCAATAGTAACAGGCGTTCGTACATAATTGCAGGAGTAACATGCTCATTAGGATGATGCCTCAAAACACCAGTCACTCCTTATGCTAGTTACCTAATGGAACGGGCCTGGTTGATAGACCAGTCGATTTCGGAGGTGGGCCCGCCGGGGATGGGCCCCGACACGGGGCGGGCCGAGTTGGCGTAGTGGAGGAGGGCGGTGGAGGTGAGGACCTTGGTCGTGAACCGGGTCGAGACGGCGACGTAGTAGTCCTGGGGCGTTTGGTCTGCGGTGACGAGGACGGAGTAAGACTGGCCGACGTGGACGTCCAGGGAGGTGTACGTGGTCTGCACGGTGTGGGTGCCCTCCACCTCCACCAGCTTCATCTTGTGCCCTTGGATCCGGAAGTTTAGCGTGTTCTGGAGCCCTACGTTCGATATTCGTAACCTGTACGTCTTTCCTGTATTTATAATTGAAGAAATTAATTTCATACACTAGAATACATTATGAGTACATAATAATCATATGTAATTTTGTTAATTTTTCTCGATTTTTTTTTTGAGAATTTAATGAAATGAAAAAAAAAAAATTGATAAAAGTTGGAACTTTGTAGAAGATTGAAGGCCATGATTAGTAATCATCGATGACTGTACCTTGCTCAACCTTGAAGGAAGCACCGTTGGGTCCACGGCCATTGATGAGAATGCCATCAGGGAAAGGAAGCCTATGGCCACCATCCAAAATGGCCTTCAATTTCTGAAACCAAAAGAAGAAGGGTTAAAAGAACAGAAAAGGAAAAAGAATTACTAAATCTCCAAATTTTCTCACAAAATCAATAAAAAGACACTATTTTTAATTAATTACCGTGTGATTAGCCTTGTACCAATCTCCGATGAGGACGGTGTAATCGTCGGCGGGGTTATCAAACGGGACAGGGATCCTCGGCCTGCTGAGAATCCTGATGCCTCCGAAGCCGCCGGCCGCCTTGTGGAAGGCCAGAGACGGGAAGTAAAAGAAGCTGCCGATTTGGTCCTTCACCTGCAAAATGTAGGTGTAGTTCTTCCCTGGTGGGATCGGGCATGTCGTTCCCTGCATTCCGTCTACGTACGAGTTCCTCCTCTGCTGGACTCCATTCCTATCGATACATACTTTCGCCGCGTTAAATCTGATAAAAAAAATCGAAACTAATTGCACGAAAAAACCCAACTCGTGGCTAGCTTGGCAGGCCGACGCTTCATTAACCTCGTATCGGTCAAACTCGTGTACTGTACTACTGATCTATCTACCTATTCCATGTACTGTTTTATCATCTCGTTAAGTCATATCCATTCTTAACTGGAGTATGAGGACGGTCACGTTTGTTCGTTTCTTGAATATACGACACCTCAGAAAAATGCACTGTTACATTGCTCGTTTTGTCATTCCTAGTATTGAAGTTTGTCAACTAAAGCGATCTAGATCCTAGAAAATATGTTCACATTGTATTCTGACAGACTGTCGCCTCGTGTTTGAATTCATGTTCACTTGAAAGATCATCATCTAGCTGTCGCCCTAAGCCGGAGAAAAAGATGGAAGCTGATGAGCTACGGGATTTACATTCGTCTTCTTCACCATCTTTCATGAAACGCAAAACTTAAAAAGCCGATGCAGCGAATTTTTAAAGTGCGGACGATGCCGATGAAATAAGAACAAAACACAGACGAGTTTCGACTCACCATGTTAAGAGAAAAGGCTCGGGCAAGCTGTTGTGCACGTTGATGATGAGATTGTCGTTGGTGACCGAGTATATGTCAGGCCCTGGGAACTGCCCGTTTATCAGAATCCCCTGCACCACGTCAAACGATAGCCATTGTTACACCCCGAACGGACGTGAAAAAAGAAGCGCAAGAAAACGCCAGCCGGGGACGACGTGCTCTACAGAACCTGTTGGCGGACGCCGAGCGGATAAATGTCGCCGTACGTAACGTTCCAGTCGAAGAACCTGTACGGATCGTCGGCGGTTACGGCAGCCATGCCCAGCACGAGGACGACGGCAAGAACTTGCCATCTGTAATAACCCATCTTCGACTTCTTCTCAATAGCGCACCTGGCGATCCAAAACGGGAAAACGGGTCGAAGAGGACGACTCTTCTAGTGCAAGGAACGACGCCGGTGAAAGAATCAAGATTGAAGAAAGACGAGGGTGGTCACAGAAGGAGACGCCTTAACGCGGGCTCTTCTGTATTTAGCGGCAGTAACCGAAAGGTAGACGCATTTATAAGCCGGGCATGAACAGCAAGAGACAGGCGAGAGAATAATCTCAAGAATTAAGTGAACATCGGAGCGAAAACAACACTGTCTTTATACTAAGTCGATAA
Source organism: Eucalyptus erythrocorys (assembly GCA_014182555.1). Taxonomy (NCBI): domain Eukaryota; kingdom Viridiplantae; phylum Streptophyta; class Magnoliopsida; order Myrtales; family Myrtaceae; genus Eucalyptus; species Eucalyptus erythrocorys. The sequence goes on along the minus strand of CM024599.1, from coordinate 18,723,878 downwards.
CCGAACGCGGCTTCATTCAAGAACCAACCAGACGCGTACCCTAAATCTCTCGAGAGAGAGAGAGAGCTGAACTTGCATGCTAGCTGGATGCGAGCGAGCAAGCGAGGGAGCCCCGTGATTTCTGACGCGACGCACGGAATCCCCATGTGTTTAAGCGTCGTCTCAACTTGTGAAACGGGATCGTCAATGGCCACGATCGACTCTCCCGGTGGGACCCCCTCATGGGTGTCGACGGCTGTGACGGGGTGTGGAGGTGGGATTGGCGGTGACGACCGGTCAAACATCAAAACGCGGAGAGCACCCGAAACGACACCCTGTCGCTCTCTCGTTCTCATTGCCCTTTTTAGTGACGAGGGAAGGAATTTGTGTCGATGTCGATGATGATTATGACAAATTTTTCCGTGCGTATCGTCTGAAACGCCGCCTCTCGAAGGACAGCGTTTTTTAATGTCATTTGTTAGGCGCTGATTTTGACCAATTAAAGGCCCAGACGCGCACAGGGTGTGGTTGTCGTTTTCGTGGGAAT
>CM024599.1:18654934-18723252 GCA_014182555.1 Eucalyptus erythrocorys | reverse complement strand
CCTGGGCCTGGGCCTAGGCCTGGGCCTGGGCCTGGGCCTGGGCCTAGGCCTAGGCCTGGGCCTGGGCCTGGGCCTGGGCCTGGGCCTGGGCCTGGGCCTGGGCCCTAGGCCTGGCCTGGGCCTGGGCCTGGGCCTGGGCCTGGGCCTGGGCCTGGGCCTGGGCCTAGGCCTGGGCCTGGGCCTGGGCCTGGGCCTGGGCCTGGGCCTGGGCCTGGGCCTGGGCCTGGGCCTGGGCCTGGGCCTGGGCCTGGGCCTGGGCCTGGGCCTGGGCCTGGGCCTGGGCCTGGGCCTGGGCCTGGGCCTGGGCCTGGGCCTGGGCCTGGGCCTGGGCCCTGGGCCTGGGCCTGGGCCTGGGCCTGGGCCTGGGCCTGGGCCTAGGCCTGGGCCTAGGCCTGGGCCTGGGCCTAGGCCTGGGCCTGGGCCTGGGCCTGGGCCTAGGCCTAGGCCTGGGCCTGGGCCTGGGGCCTGGGCCTGGGCCTGGGCCTGGGCCTGGGCCTGGGCCTGGGCCTGGGCCTGGGCCCCCTGGGCCCTGGGCCCTGGGCCTGGGCCTGGGCCTGGGCCTGGGCCTGGGCCTGGGCCCTGGGCCTGGGCCCCCTGGGCCTGGGCCTGGGCCTGGGCCTGGGCCTGGGCCTGGGCCTGGGCCTGGGCCTGGGCCCTGGGCCTGGGCCCCTGGGCCTGGGCCTGGGCCTGGGCCTGGGCCTGGGCCTGGGCCTGGGCCTGGGCCTGGGCCTGGGCCTGGGCCTGGGCCTGGGCCTGGGCCTGGGCCTGGGCCTGAGGCCTGGGCCTAGGCCTGGGCCTGGGCCTGGGCCTGGGCCTAGGCCTGGGCCTGGGCCCTGGGCCTGGGCCTGGGCCTGGGCCTGGGCCTGGGCCTGGGCCTGGGCCTGGGCCTGGGCCTGGGCCTGGGCCTGGGCCTGGGCCTGGGCCTGGGCCTGGGCCTGGGCCTGGGCCTGGGCCCTGGGCCTGGGCCTGGGCCCTGGGCCTGGGCCTGGGCCTGGGCCTGGGCCTGGAGGCCTGGGCCTGGGCCTGGGCCTGGGCCTGGGCCTGGGCCTGGGCCTGGGCCTGGGCCTGGGCCTGGGCCTGGGCCTGGGCCTGGGCCTGGGCCTGGGCCTGGGCCTAGGCCTGGGCCTGGGCCTGGGCCTGGGCCTGGGCCTGGGCCTGGGCCTAGGCCTAGGCCTGGGCCTGGGCCTGGGCCTGGGCCTAGGCCTGGGCCTGGGCCTGGGCCTGGGCCTGGGCCTGGGCCTGGGCCTGGGCCTGGGCCTGGGCCTGGGCCTGGGCCTGGGCCTGGGCCTGGGCCTGGGCCTGGGCCTGGGCCTGGGCCTGGGCCTGGGCCTGGGCCTGGGGGCCTGGGCCTGGGCCTGGGCCTGGGCCTGGGCCTGGGCCTGGGCCTGGGCCTGGGCCTGGGCCTGGGCCTGGGGCCTGGGCCTGGGCCTGGGCCTGGGCCTGGGCCTGGGCCTGGGCCTGGGCCTGGGCCTGGGCCTGGGCCTGGGCCTGGGCCTGGGCCTGGGCCTGGGCCCTGGGCCCTGGCCCTGGGCCTGGGCCTGGGCCTGGGCCTGGGCCTGGGCCTGGGCCTGGGCCTGGGCCTGGGCCTGGGCCTGGGCCTGGGCCTGGGCCTGGGCCTGGGCCTGGGCCTGGGCCTGGGCCTGGGCCTGGGCCTGGGCCTGGGCCTGGGCCTGGGCCTGGGCCTGGGCCTGGGCCTGGGCCTAGGCCTGGGCCTGGGCCTGGGCCTGGGCCTGGGCCTGGGCCTGGGCCTGGGCCTGGGCCTGGGCCTGGGCCTGGGCCTGGGCCTGGGCCTGGGCCTGGGCCTGGGCCTGGGCCTGGGCCTGGGCCTGGGCCTGGGCCTGGGCCTGGGCCTGGGCCTGGGCCTAGGCCTGGGCCTGGGCCTAGGCCTGGGCCTGGGCCTGGGCCTGGGCCTGGGCCTGGGCCTGGGCCTGGGCCTGGGCCTGGGCCTGGGCCTGGGCCTGGGCCTGGGCCTGGGCCTGGGCCTGGGCCTGGGGCCTGGGCCTGGGCCTGGGCCTGGGCCTGGGCCTGGGCCTGGGCCTGGGCCTGGGCCTGGGCCTGGGCCTGGGCCTGGGCCTGGGCCTGGGCCTGGGCCTGGGCCTGGGCCTGGGCCTGGGCCTGGGCCTGGGCCTGGGCCTGGGCCTGGGCCTGGGCCTGGGCCTGGGCCTGGGCCTGGGCCTGGGCCTGGGCCTGGGCCTGGGCCTGGGCCTGGGCCTGGGCCTGGGCCTGGGCCTGGGCCTGGGCCCTGGGCCTGGGCCTGGGCCTGGGCCTGGGCCTGGGCCCTGGGCCTGGGCCTGGGCCTGGGCCTGGGCCTGGGCCTGGGCCCTGGGCCTGGGCCTGGGCCTGGGCCTGGGCCTGGGCCTGGGCCTGGGCCTGGGCCTGGGCCTGGGCCTGGGCCTGGGCCTGGGCCTAGGCCTGGGCCTGGGCCTGGGCCTGGGCCTGGGCCTGGGCCTGGGCCTGGGCCTGGGCCTGGGCCTGGGCCTGGGCCTGGGCCTGGGCCTGGGCCTGGGCCTGGGCCTGGGCCTGGGCCCTGGGCCTGGGCCTGGGCCTGGGCCTGGGCCTGGGCCTGGGCCTGGGCCTGGGCCTAGGCCTGGGCCTGGGCCTGGGCCTGGGCCTGGGCCTGGGCCTGGGCCTGGGCCTGGGCCTGGGCCTGGGCCTGGGCCTGGGCCTGGGCCTGGGCCTGGGCCTGGGCCTGGGCCTGGGCCTGGGCCTGGGCCTGGGCCTGGGCCTGGGCCTGGGCCTGGGCCTGGGCCCTGGGCCTGGGCCTGGGCCTGGGCCTGGGCCTGGGCCTGGGCCTGGGCCTGGGCCTGGGCCTGGGCCTGGGCCTGGGCCTGGGCCTGGGCCTGGGCCTGGGCCTGGGCCTGGGCCTGGGCCTGGGCCTGGGCCTGGGCCTGGGCCTAGGCCTGGGCCTAGGCCTGGGCCTGGGCCTGGGCCTGGGCCTGGGCCTGGGCCTGGGCCTGGGCCTGGGCCTGGGCCTGGGCCTGGGCCTGGGCCTGGGCCTGGGCCGCCCTGGGCCTGGGCCTGGGCCTGGGCCTGGGCCTGGGCCTGGGCCTGGGCCTGGGCCTGGGCCTGGGCCTGGGCCTAGGCCTAGGCCTAGGCCTGGGCCTAGGCCTGGGCCTGGGCCTGGGCCTGGGCCTGGGCCTGGGCCTGGGCCTAGGCCTGGGCCTGGGCCTGGGCCTGGGCCTGGGCCTGGGCCTGGGCCTGGGCCTGGGCCTGGGCCTGGGCCTGGGCCTGGGCCTGGGCCTGGGCCTGGGCCTGGGCCTGGGCCTGGGCCTGGGCCTGGGCCTGGGCCTGGGCCTGGGCCTGGGCCTGGGCCTGGGCCTGGGCCTGGGCCTGGGCCTGGGCCTGGGCCTGGGCCTAGGCCTGGGCCTGGGCCTGGGCCTGGGCCTGGGCCTGGGCCTGGGCCTGGGCCTGGGCCTGGGCCTGGGCCTAGGCCTGGGCCTGGGCCTGGGCCTGGGCCTGGGCCTGGGCCTGGGCCTGGGCCTGGGCCTAGGCCTGGGCCTGGGCCTGGGCCTGGGCCTGGGCCTGGGCCTGGGCCTGGGCCTGGGCCTGGGCCTGGGCCTGGGCCTGGGCCTGGGCCTGGGCCTGGGCCTGGGCCTGGGCCTGGGCCTGGGCCTGGGCCTGGGCCTGGGCCTGGGCCTGGGCCTGGGCCTGGGCCTAGGCCTGGGCCTGGGCCTGGGCCTGGGCCTGGGCCTAGGCCTGGGCCTAGGCCTGGGCCTAGGCCTGGGCCTAGGCCTGGGCCTGGGCCTGGGCCTGGGCCTGGGCCTGGGCCTGGGCCTAGGCCTGGGCCTGGGCCTAGGCCTGGGCCTGGGCCTGGGCCTGGGCCTGGGCCTGGGCCTGGGCCTGGGCCTGGGCCTGGGCCTGGGCCTGGGCCTGGGCCTGGGCCTGGGCCTGGGCCTGGGCCTGGGCCTGGGCCTGGGCCTGGGCCTGGGCCTGGGCCTGGGCCTGGGCCTGGGCCTGGGCCTAGGCCTGGGCCTGGGCCTGGGCCTGGGCCTGGGCCTGGGCCTGGGCCCTGGGCCTGGGCCTGGGCCTGGGCCTGGGCCTGGGCCTGGGCCTGGGCCTGGGCCTGGGCCTGGGCCTGGGCCTGGGCCTGGGCCTGGGCCTGGGCCTGGGCCTGGGCCTGGGCCTGGGCCTGGGCCTGGGCCTGGGCCTGGGCCTGGGCCTGGGCCTGGGCCTGGGCCTGGGCCTGGGCCTGGGCCTGGGCCTGGGCCTGGGCCTGGGCCTGGGCCTGGGCCTGGGCCTGGGCCTGGGCCTGGGCCTGGGCCTGGGCCTGGGCCTGGGCCTGGGCCTGGGCCTGGGCCTGGGCCTGGGCCTGGGCCTGGGCCTAGGCCTGGGCCTGGGCCTGGGCCTGGGCCTGGGCCTGGGCCTGGGCCTGGGCCTGGGCCTGGGCCTGGGCCTGGGCCTGGGCCTGGGCCTGGGCCTGGGCCTGGGCCTGGGCCCTGGGCCTGGGCCTGGGCCTGGGCCTGGGCCTGGGCCTGGGCCTGGGCCTGGGCCTGGGCCTGGGCCTGGGCCTGGGCCTGGGCCTGGGCCTGGGCCTGGGCCTGGGCCTGGGCCTGGGCCTGGGCCTGGGCCTGGGCCTGGGCCTGGGCCTAGGCCTGGGCCTGGGCCTGGGCCTGGGCCTGGGCCTGGGCCTGGGCCTGGGCCTGGGCCTGGGCCTGGGCCTGGGCCTGGGCCTGGGCCTGGGCCTGGGCCTGGGCCTGGGCCTGGGCCTGGGCCTGGGCCTGGGCCTGGGCCTGGGCCTGGGCCTGGGCCTGGGCCTGGGCCTGGGCCTAGGCCTGGGCCTGGGCCTGGGCCTGGGCCTGGGCCTGGGCCTGGGCCTGGGCCTGGGCCTGGGCCTGGGCCTGGGCCTGGGCCTGGGCCTGGGCCTGGGCCTGGGCCTGGGCCTGGGCCTGGGCCTGGGCCTGGGCCTGGGCCTGGGCCTGGGCCTGGGCCTAGGCCTGGGCCTGGGCCTGGGCCTGGGCCTGGGCCTGGGCCTGGGCCTGGGCCTGGGCCTGGGCCTGGGCCTGGGCCTGGGCCTGGGCCTGGGCCTGGGCCTGGGCCTGGGCCTGGGCCTGGGCCTGGGCCTGGGCCTGGGCCTGGGCCTGGGCCTGGGCCTGGGCCTGGGCCTAGGCCTGGGCCTGGGCCTGGGCCTGGGCCTGGGCCTAGGCCTGGGCCTGGGCCCTGGGCCTGGGCCTGGGCCTGGGCCTGGGCCTGGGCCTGGGCCTGGGCCTGGGCCTAGGGGCCTGGGCCTGGGCCTGGGCCTGGGCCTGGGCCTGGGCCTGGGCCTGGGCCTGGGCCTGGGCCTGGGCCTGGGCCTGGGCCTGGGCCTGGGCCTAGGCCTGGGCCTGGGCCTGGGCCTGGGCCTGGGCCTGGGCCTGGGCCTGGGCCTGGGCCTGGGCCTGGGCCTGGGCCTGGGCCTGGGCCTGGGCCTAGGCCTGGGCCTGGGCCTGGGCCTGGGCCTGGGCCTGGGCCTGGGCCCTAGGCCTGGGCCTGGGCCTGGGCCTGGGCCTAGGCCTGGGCCTGGGCCTGGGCCTGGGCCTGGGCCTGGGCCTGGGCCTGGGCCTGGGCCTGGGCCTGGGCCTGGGCCTGGGCCTGGGCCTGGGCCTGGGCCTGGGCCTGGGCCTGGGCCTGGGCCTGGGCCTGGGCCTGGGCCTGGGCCTGGGCCTGGGCCTGGGCCTGGGCCTGGGCCTGGGCCTGGGCCTGGGCCTGGGCCTGGGCCTGGGCCTGGGCCCTGGGCCTGGGCCTGGGCCTGGGCCTGGGCCTGGGCCTGGGCCTGGGCCTGGGCCTGGGCCTGGGCCTGGGCCTGGGCCTGGGCCTGGGCCTGGGCCTGGGCCTGGGCCTGGGCCTGGGCCTGGGCCTGGGCCTGGGCCTGGGCCTGGGCCTGGGCCTGCCTAGGCCTGGGCCTGGGCCTGGGCCTGGGCCTGGGCCTGGGCCTGGGCCTAGGCCTGGGCCTGGGCCTAGGCCTAGGCCTAGGCCTAGGCCTAGGCCTAGGCCTAGGCCTAGGCCTGGGCCTGGCCTGACCTAGGCCTGGGCCTGGGCCTGGGCCTGGGCCTGGGCCTGGGCCTGGGCCCTGGGCCTGGGCCTGGGCCTGGGCCTGGGCCTGGGCCTGGGCCTGGGCCTGGGCCTGGGCCTGGGCCTGGGCCTGGGCCTGGGCCTGGGCCTAGGCCTGGGCCTGGGCCCTAGGCCTGGGCCTGGGCCTGGGCCTGGGCCTGGGCCTGGGCCTGGGCCTGGGCCTGGGCCTGGGCCTGGGCCTGGGCCTGGGCCTGGGCCTGGGCCTGGGCCTGGGCCTGGGCCTGGGCCTGGGCCTGGGCCTGGGCCTGGGCCCTGGGCCTGGGGGCCTGGGCCCTGGGCCTGGGCCTGGGCCTGGGCCTGGGCCTGGGCCTGGGGGCCTGGGCCTGGGCCTGGGGGCCTGGGCCTGGGCCTGGGCCTGGGCCTGGGCCTGGGCCTGGGCCTGGGCCTGGGCCTGGGCCTGGGCCTGGGCCTGGGCCTGGGCCTGGGCCTGGGCCTAGGCCTGGGCCTGGGCCTAGGGGCCTGGGCCTGGGCCTGGGCCTGGGCCTGGGCCTGGGCCTAGGCCTGGGCCTGGGCCTAGGCCTGGGCCTAGGCCTGGGCCTGGGCCTGGGCCTGGGCCTGGGCCTGGGCCTAGGCCTGGGCCTGGGCCTGGGCCTGGGCCTGGGCCTGGGCCCTGGGCCTGGGCCTGGGCCTGGGCCTGGGCCTGGGCCTGGGCCTGGGCCTGGGCCTGGGCCTGGGCCTAGGCCTGGGCCTGGGCCTGGGCCTGGGCCTGGGCCTGGGCCTGGGCCTGGGCCTGGGCCTGGGCCTGGGCCTGGGCCTGGGCCTAGGCCTGGGCCTGGGCCCTGGCCTGGGCCTGGGCCTGGGCCTGGGCCTGGGCCTGGGCCTGGGCCTAGGCCTGGGCCTGGGCCTGGGCCTAGGCCTAGGCCTGGGCCTGGGCCTGGGCCTAGGCCTGGGCCTGGGCCTGGGCCTGGGCCTGGGCCTGGGCCTGGGCCTGGGCCTGGGCCTGGGCCTGGGCCTGGGGGCCTGGGCCCTGGGCCTGGGCCTGGGCCTGGGCCTGGGCCTGGGCCTGGGCCTGGGCCTGGGCCTGGGCCTGGGCCTGGGCCTGGGCCTGGGCCTGGGCCTGGGCCCTGGGCCTGGGCCTGGGCCTGGGCCTGGGCCTGGGCCTGGGCCTGGGCCTGGGCCTGGGCCTGGGCCTGGGCCTAGGCCTGGGCCTGGGCCTGGGCCTGGGCCTGGGCCTGGGCCTGGGCCTGGGCCTGGGCCTGGGCCTGGGCCTGGGCCTGGGCCTGGGCCTGGGCCTGGGCCTGGGCCTGGGCCTGGGCCTGGGCCTGGGCCTGGGCCTGGGCCTGGGCCTGGGCCTGGGCCTAGGCCTGGGCCTGGGCCTGGGCCTGGGCCTAGGCCTGGGCCTGGGCCTGGGCCTGGGCCTGGGCCTGGGCCTGGGCCTGGGCCTGGGCCTGGGCCTGGGCCTGGGCCTGGGCCTGGGCCTGGGCCTGGGCCTGGGCCTGGGCCTGGGCCTGGGCCTAGGCCTGGGCCTGGGCCTGGGCCTGGGCCTGGGCCTGGGCCCCCTGGGCCTGGGCCTGGGCCTGGGCCTGGGCCTGGGCCTAGGCCTGGGCCTGGGCCTAGGCCTGGGCCTGGGCCTGGGCCTGGGCCTGGGCCTGGGCCTGGGCCTGGGCCTGGGCCTGGGCCTAGGCCTGGGCCTGGGCCTGGGCCTGGGCCTAGGCCTGGGCCTGGGCCTGGGCCTGGGCCTGGGCCTGGGCCTGGGCCTGGGCCTGGGCCTGGGCCTGGGCCTGGGCCTGGGCCTGGGCCTGGGCCTGGGCCTGGGCCTGGGCCTGGGCCTGGGCCTAGGCCTGGGCCTGGGCCTAGGCCTGGGCCTGGGCCTGGGCCTGGGCCTGGGCCTGGGCCTGGGCCTGGGCCTGGGCCTGGGCCTAGGCCTGGGCCTAGGCCTGGGCCTGGGCCTGGGCCTGGGCCTGGGCCTAGGCCTGGGCCTGGGCCTAGGCCTGGGCCTGGGCCTGGGCCTGGGCCTGGGCCTGGGCCTGGGCCTGGGCCTGGGCCTGGGCCTGGGCCTAGGCCTGGGCCTAGGCCTGGGCCTGGGCCTGGGCCTGGGCCTGGGCCTAGGCCTGGGCCTGGGCCTGGGCCTAGGCCTGGGCCTGGGCCTGGGCCCCTGGGCCTGGGCCTGGGCCTGGGCCTGGGCCTGGGCCTGGGCCTGGGCCTGGGCCTGGGCCTGGGCCTGGGCCTGGGCCTGGGCCTGGGCCTGGGCCTGGGCCTGGGCCTGGGCCTGGGCCTAGGCCTGGGCCTGGGCCTGGGCCTGGGCCTGGGCCTGGGCCTGGGCCTGGGCCTGGGCCTGGGCCTGGGCCTGGGCCTGGGCCTGGGCCTGGGCCTGGGCCTGGGCCTGGGCCTGGGCCTGGGCCTGGGCCTGGGCCTGGGCCTGGGCCTGGGCCTGGGCCTGGGCCTGGGCCTGGGCCTGGGCCTGGGCCTGGGCCTGGGCCTAGGCCTAGGCCTAGGCCTAGGCCTGGGCCTGGGCCTGGGCCTGGGCCTGGGCCTGGGCCTGGGCCTGGGCCTGGGCCTGGGCCTGGGCCTGGGCCTGGGCCTGGGCCTGGGCCTAGGCCTAGGCCTGGGCCTGGGCCTGGGCCTGGGCCTGGGCCTGGGCCTGGGCCTGGGCCTGGGCCTGGGCCTGGGCCTGGGCCTGGGCCTGGGCCTGGGCCTGGGCCTGGGCCTGGGCCTGGGCCTGGGCCTGGGCCTGGGCCTGGGCCTGGGCCTGGGCCTGGGCCTGGGCCTGGGCCTGGGCCTGGGCCTGGGCCTGGGCCTGGGCCTGGGCCTGGGCCTGGGCCTGGGCCTGGGCCTGGGCCTGGGCCTGGGCCTAGGCCTGGGCCTGGGCCTGGGCCTGGGCCTGGGCCTGGGCCTGGGCCTGGGCCTGGGCCTAGGCCTGGGCCTGGGCCTGGGCCTGGGCCTGGGCCTGGGCCTGGGCCTGGGCCTGGGCCTGGGCCTGGGCCTAGGCCTGGGCCTGGGCCTGGGCCTGGGCCTGGGCCTGGGCCTGGGCCTGGGCCCTGGGCCTGGGCCTGGGCCTGGGCCTGGGCCTGGGCCTAGGCCTAGGCCTAGGCCTGGGCCTGGGCCTGGGCCTGGGCCTGGGCCTGGGCCTGGGCCTGGGCCTGGGCCTGGGCCTGGGCCTGGGCCTGGGCCTGGGCCTGGGCCTGGGCCTGGGCCTGGGCCTGGGCCTGGGCCTGGGCCTGGGCCTGGGCCTGGGCCTGGGCCTGGGCCTGGGCCTGGGCCTGGGCCTGGGCCTGGGCCTGGGCCTGGGCCTGGGCCTGGGCCTGGGCCTAGGCCTGGGCCTGGGCCTGGGCCTGGGCCTGGGCCTGGGCCTGGGCCTGGGCCTGGGCCTGGGCCTGGGCCTGGGCCTGGGCCTGGGCCTGGGCCTGGGCCTGGGCCTGGGCCTGGGCCTGGGCCTGGGCCTGGGCCTGGGCCTGGGCCTGGGCCTGGGCCTGGGCCTGGGCCTGGGCCTGGGCCTGGGCCCTGGGCCTGGGCCTGGGCCTGGGCCTGGGCCTGGGGGCCTGGGCCTGGGCCTGGGCCTGGGCCTGGGCCTGGGCCTGGGCCTGGGCCTGGGCCTGGGCCTGGGCCTGGGCCTGGGCCTGGGCCTGGGCCTGGGCCTGGGCCTGGGCCTGGGCCTGGGCCTGGGCCTGGGCCTGGGCCTGGGCCTGGGCCTGGGCCTGGGCCTGGGCCTGGGCCTGGGCCTGGGCCTAGGCCTAGGCCTGGGCCTGGGCCTGGGCCTAGGCCTGGGCCTGGGCCTGGGCCTGGGCCTGGGCCTGGGCCTGGGCCTAGGCCTGGGCCTAGGCCTGGGCCTGGGCCTGGGCCTGGGCCTAGGCCTGGGCCTGGGCCTGGGCCTGGGCCTGGGCCTGGGGGCCTGGGCCTGGGCCTGGGCCTGGGCCTGGGCCTGGGCCTGGGCCTGGGCCTGGGCCTGGGCCTGGGCCTGGGCCTGGGCCTGGGCCTGGGCCTGGGCCTGGGCCTGGGCCTGGGCCTGGGCCTGGGCCTGGGCCTGGGCCTGGGCCTGGGCCTGGGCCTGGGCCTGGGCCTGGGCCTGGGCCTGGGCCTGGGCCTGGGCCTGGGCCTGGGCCTGGGCCTGGGCCTGGGCCTGGGCCTGGGCCTGGGCCTGGGCCTGGGCCTGGGCCTGGGCCTGGGCCTGGGCCTGGGCCTGGGCCTGGGCCTGGGCCTGGGCCTGGGCCTGGGCCTGGGCCTGGGCCTGGGCCTGGGCCTGGGCCTGGGCCTGGGCCTGGGCCTGGGCCTGGGCCTGGGCCTGGGCCTGGGCCTGGGCCTGGGCCTGGGCCTGGGCCTGGGCCTGGGCCTGGGCCTGGGCCTGGGCCTGGGCCTGGGCCTGGGCCTGGGCCTGGGCCTGGGCCTGGGCCTGGGCCTGGGCCTGGGCCTGGGCCTGGGCCTGGGCCTGGGCCTGGGCCTGGGCCTGGGCCTGGGCCTGGGCCTGGGCCTGGGCCTGGGCCTGGGCCTGGGCCTGGGCCTGGGCCTAGGCCTGGGCCTGGGCCTGGGCCTGGGCCTGGGCCTGGGCCTGGGCCTAGGCCTGGGCCTGGGCCTAGGCCTGGGCCTGGGCCTGGGCCTGGGCCTGGGCCTGGGCCTGGGCCTGGGCCTGGGCCTGGGCCTGGGCCTGGGCCTGGGCCTGGGCCTGGGCCTGGGCCTGGGCCTGGGCCTGGGCCTGGGCCTGGGCCTGGGCCTGGGCCTGGGCCTGGGCCTGGGCCTGGCCTGGGCCTGGGCCTGGGCCTGGGCCTAGGCCTGGGCCTGGGCCTGGGCCTGGGCCTGGGCCTGGGCCTGGGCCTGGGCCTGGGCCTGGGCCTGGGCCTGGGCCTAGGCCTGGGCCTGGGCCTGGGCCTAGGCCTGGGCCTGGGCCTGGGCCTGGGCCTGGGCCTGGGCCTGGGCCTGGGCCTGGGCCTAGGCCTGGGCCTGGGCCTGGGCCTAGGCCTGGGCCTGGGCCTGGGCCTAGGCCTGGGCCTGGGCCTAGGCCTGGGCCTGGGCCTGGGCCTAGGCCTAGGCCTAGGCCTGGGCCTGGGCCTGGGCCTGGGCCTGGGCCTGGGCCTGGGCCTGGGCCTGGGGGCCTGGGCCTGGGCCTGGGCCTGGGCCCCTGGGCCTGGGCCTGGGCCTGGGCCTAGGCCTGGGCCTGGGCCTGGGCCTGGGCCTGGGCCTGGGCCTGGGCCTGGGCCTGGGCCTGGGCCTAGGCCTGGGCCTGGGCCTGGGCCTGGGCCTGGGCCTGGGCCTGGGCCTGGGCCCTGGGCCTGGGCCTGGGCCTGGGCCTGGGCCTGGGCCTGGGCCTGGGGGCCTGGGCCTGGGCCTGGGCCTGGGCCTGGGCCTAGGCCTGGGCCTGGGCCTGGGCCTGGCCTGGGCCTGGGCCTAGGCCTAGGCCTGGGCCTGGGCCTGGGCCTGGGCCTGGGCCTGGGCCTAGGCCTGGGCCTGGGCCTGGGCCTGGGCCTGGGCCTGGGCCTGGGCCTGGGCCTAGGCCTGGGCCTGGGCCTGGGCCTGGGCCTGGGCCTGGGCCTGGGCCTGGGCCTGGGCCTGGGCCTGGGCCTGGGCCTGGGCCTGGGCCTGGGCCTGGGCCTGGGCCTAGGCCTAGGCCTAGGCCTGGGCCTGGGCCTGGGCCTGGGCCTGGGCCTGGGCCTGGGCCTGGGCCCTGGGCCTGGGCCTGGGCCTGGGCCTGGGCCTGGGGGCCTGGGCCTGGGCCTGGGCCTGGGCCTGGGCCTGGGCCTGGGCCTGGGCCTGGGCCTGGGCCTGGGCCTGGGCCTGGGCCTGGGCCTGGGCCTAGGCCTGGGCCTGGGCCTGGGCCTGGGCCTGGGCCTGGGCCTGGGCCTGGGCCTGGGCCTGGGCCTGGGCCTGGGCCTGGGCCTGGGCCTGGGCCTGGGCCTGGGCCTGGGCCTGGGCCTGGGCCTGGGCCTGGGCCTGGGCCTGGGCCTGGGCCTGGGCCTGGGCCTGGGCCTGGGCCTGGGGCCTGGGCCTAGGCCTAGGCCTGGGCCTAGGCCTAGGCCTAGGCCTGGGCCTAGGCCTGGGCCTGGGCCTGGGGCCTGGGCCTGGGCCTGGGCCTGGGCCTGGGCCTGGGCCTGGGCCTGGGCCTAGGCCTGGGCCTGGGCCTGGGCCTGGGCCTGGGCCTGGGCCTGGGCCTGGGCCTGGGCCTGGGCCTGGGCCTGGGCCTGGGCCTGGGCCTAGGCCTAGGCCTAGGCCTGGGCCTGGGCCTAGGGCCTGGGCCTAGGCCTGGGCCTGGGCCTGGGCCTGGGCCTGGGCCTGGGCCTGGGCCTGGGCCTGGGCCTGGGCCTGGGCCTGGGCCTGGGCCTGGGCCTGGGCCTGGGCCTAGGCCTGGGCCTGGGCCTGGGCCTGGGCCTGGGCCTGGGCCTGGGCCTGGGCCTGGGCCTGGGCCTGGGCCTAGGCCTGGGCCTAGGCCTAGGCCTAGGCCCTGGGCCTGGGCCTAGGCCTGGGCCTGGGCCTGGGCCTAGGCCTGGGCCTGGGCCTGGGCCTGGGCCTGGGCCCTGGGCCTGGGCCTGGGCCTGGGCCTGGGCCTGGGCCTGGGCCTGGGCCTAGGCCTGGGCCTAGGCCTAGGCCTAGGCCTGGGCCTAGGCCTAGGCCTGGGCCTGGGCCTAGGCCTAGGCCTAGGCCTAGGCCTAGGCCTAGGCCTGGGCCTGGGCCTGGGCCTGGGCCTGGGCCTGGGCCTGGGCCTGGGCCTGGGCCTGGGCCTGGGCCTGGGCCTGGGCCTGGGCCTGGGCCTGGGCCTGGGCCTGGGCCTAGGCCTGGGCCTAGGCCTGGGCCTGGGCCTAGGCCTGGGCCTGGGCCTGGGCCTGGGCCTGGGCCTAGGCCTGGGCCTGGGCCTGGGGGCCTGGGCCTGGGCCTGGGCCTGGGCCTGGGCCTGGGCCTGGGCCTGGGCCTGGGCCTGGGCCTGGGCCTGGGCCTGGGCCTGGGCCTGCCTGGGCCTGGGCCTGGGCCTGGGCCTGGGCCTGGGCCTGGGCCTGGGCCTGGGCCTGGCCCTGGGCCTGGGCCTGGGCCTGGGGCCTGGGCCTGGGCCTGGGCCTGGGCCTGGGCCTGGGCCTAGGCCTGGGCCTGGGCCTAGGCCTAGGCCTAGGCCTAGGCCTGGGCCTGGGCCTAGGCCTGGGCCTGGGCCTGGGCCTGGGCCTGGGCCTGGGCCCCTGGGCCTGGGCCTGGGCCTGGGGGCCTGGGCCTGGGCCTAGGCCTGGGCCTGGGCCTGGGCCTGGGCCTGGGCCTGGGCCTGGGCCTGGGCCTGGGCCTGGGCCCTGGGCCTGGGCCTGGGCCTGGGCCTGGGCCTAGGCCTGGGCCTGGGCCTGGGCCTGGGCCTGGGCCTGGGCCTGGGCCTGGGCCTGGGCCTGGGCCTGGGCCTGGGCCTGGGCCTGGGCCTGGGCCTGGGCCTGGGCCTGGGCCTGGGCCCTGGGCCTGGGCCTGGGCCTGGGCCTGGGCCTGGGCCTGGGCCTGGGCCTGGGCCTGGGCCTGGGCCTGGGCCTGGGCCTGGGCCTGGGCCTAGGCCTGGGCCTGGGCCTAGGCCTGGGCCTGGGCCTGGGCCTGGGCCCTGGGCCTGGGCCTGGGCCTGGGCCTGGGCCTGGGCCTGGGCCTGGGCCTGGGCCTGGGCCTGGGCCTGGGCCTGGGCCTGGGCCTGGGCCTGGGCCTGGGCCTGGGCCTGGGCCTGGGCCTGGGCCTGGGCCTGGGCCTGGGCCTGGGCCTGGGCCTGGGCCTGGGCCTAGGCCTGGGCCTGGGCCTGGGCCTGGGCCTGGGCCTGGGCCTGGGCCTGGGCCTGGGCCTGGGCCTGGGCCTGGGCCTGGGCCTGGGCCTGGGCCTGGGCCTGGGCCTGGGCCTGGGCCTGGGCCTGGGCCTGGGCCTGGGCCTGGGCCTGGGCCTAGGCCTGGGCCTGGGCCTGGGCCTGGGCCTGGGCCTGGGCCTGGGCCTGGGCCTGGGCCTGGGCCTGGGGGCCCTGGGCCTGGGCCTGGGCCTGGGCCTGGGCCTGGGCCTGGGCCTGGGCCTGGGCCTGGGCCTGGGCCTGGGCCTGGGCCTGGGCCTGGGCCTGGGCCTGGGCGCTGGGCCTGGGCCTGGGCCTGGGCCTGGGCCTGGGCCTGGGCCTGGGCCTGGGCCTGGGCCTGGGCCTGGGCCTGGGCCTGGGCCTAGGCCTAGGCCTAGGCCTAGGCCTAGGCCTAGGCCTAGGCCTAGGCCTAGGCCTAGGCCTAGGCCTGGGCCTGGGCCTGGGCCTGGGCCTGGGCCTGGGCCTGGGCCTGGGCCTGGGCCTGGGCCTGGGCCTGGGCCTGGGCCTGGGCCTGGGCCTGGGCCTGGGCCTGGGCCTGGGCCTGGGCCTGGGCCTGGGCCTGGGCCTGGGCCTGGGCCTGGGCCTGGGCCTGGGCCTGGGCCTAGGCCTGGGCCTGGGCCTGGGCCTGGGCCTGGGCCTGGGCCTGGGCCTGGGCCTGGGCCTGGGCCTGGGCCTGGGCCTGGGCCTGGGCCTGGGCCTGGGCCTGGGCCTGGGCCTGGGCCTGGGCCTGGGCCTGGGCCTGGGCCTGGGCCTAGGCCCCTGGGCCTGGGCCTGGCCCCTGGGCCTGGGCCTGGGCCTGGGCCTGGGCCTGGGCCTGGGCCTGGGCCTGGGCCTGGGCCTGGGCCTGGGCCTGGGCCTGGGCCTGGGCCTGGGCCTGGGCCTGGGCCTGGGCCTGGGCCTGGGCCTGGGCCTGGGCCCTGGGCCTGGGCCTGGGGGCCTGGGCCTGGGCCTGGGCCTGGGGGCCTGGGCCTGGGCCTGGGCCCTGGGCCTGGGCCTGGGCCTGGGCCTGGGCCTGGGCCTGGGCCCTAGGCCTGGGCCTGGGCCTGGGCCTGGGCCTGGGCCTGGGGGCCTGGGCCTGGGCCTGGGCCTGGGCCTAGGCCTAGGCCTGGGCCTGGGCCTGGGCCTGGGCCTGGGCCTGGGCCTGGGCCTGGGCCTGGGCCTAGGCCTAGGGGCCTGGGCCTGGGGGCCTGGGCCTGGGCCTGGGCCTGGGCCTGGGCCTGGGCCTGGGCCTGGGCCTGGGCCTGGGCCTGGGCCCTGGGCCTGGGCCTGGGCCTGGGCCTGGGCCTGGGCCTGGGGGCCTGGGCCTGGGCCCTGGGCCTGGGCCTGGGCCTGGGCCTGGGCCTGGGCCTGGGCCTGGGCCTGGGCCTGGGCCTGGGCCTGGGCCTAGGCCTGGGCCTGGGCCTGGGCCTGGGCCTGGGCCTGGGCCTGGGCCTGGGCCTGGGCCTGGGCCTGGGCCTGGGCCTGGGCCTGGGCCTGGGCCTGGGCCTGGGCCTGGGCCTGGGCCTGGGCCTGGGCCTGGGCCTGGGCCTGGGCCTGGGCCTGGGCCTGGGCCTGGGCCTGGGCCTGGGCCTGGGCCTGGGCCTGGGCCTAGGCCTAGGCCTAGGCCTAGGCCTAGGCCTGGGCCTGGGCCTGGGCCTGGGCCTGGGCCTGGGCCTAGGCCTGGGCCTGGGCCTGGGCCTGGGCCTAGGCCTAGGCCTGGGCCTGGGCCTGGGCCTGGGCCTGGGCCTGGGCCTGGGCCTGGGCCTGGGCCTGGGCCTGGGCCTGGGCCTGGGCCTGGGCCTAGGCCTGGGCCTGGGCCTGGGCCTGGGCCTGGGCCTGGGCCTGGGCCTGGGCCTGGGCCTGGGCCTAGGCCTAGGCCTAGGCCTAGGCCTGGGCCTGGGCCTGGGCCTGGGCCTGGGCCTGGGCCTGGGCCTGGGCCTGGGCCTGGGCCTGGGCCTGGGCCTGGGCCTGGGCCTGGGCCTGGGCCTGGGCCTGGGCCTGGGCCTGGGCCTGGGCCTGGGCCTGGGCCTGGGCCTGGGCCTGGGCCTGGGCCTGGGCCTGGGCCTGGGCCTGGGCCTGGGCCTAGGCCTAGGCCTAGGCCTAGGCCTGGGCCTGGGCCTGGGCCTGGGCCTGGGCCTGGGCCTGGGCCTAGGCCTGGGCCTGGGCCTGGGCCTGGGCCTGGGCCTGGGCCTGGGCCTGGGCCTGGGCCTGGGCCTGGGCCTAGGCCTAGGCCTAGGCCTGGGCCTGGGCCTGGGCCTGGGCCTGGGCCTGGGCCTGGGCCTGGGCCTGGGCCTGGGCCTGGGCCTAGGCCTAGGCCTGGGCCTGGGCCTGGGGGCCTGGGCCTGGGCCTGGGCCTGGGCCTGGGCCTGGGCCTAGGCCTGGGCCTGGGCCTGGGCCTGGGCCTGGGCCTGGGCCTGGGCCTGGGCCTGGGCCTGGGCCTGGGCCTGGGCCTGGGCCTGGGCCTAGGCCTGGGCCTGGGCCTGGGCCTGGGCCTGGGCCTGGGCCTAGGCCTGGGCCTGGGCCTGGGCCTGGGCCTGGGCCTGAGGCCTGGGCCTGGGCCTGGGCCTGGGCCTAGGCCTGGGCCTGGGCCTGGGCCTGGGCCTAGGCCTGGGCCTGGGCCTGGGCCTGGGCCTGGGCCTGGGCCTGGGCCTGGGCCTGGGCCTGGGCCTGGGCCTGGGCCTGGGCCTGGGCCTGGGCCTGGGCCTGGGCCTGGGCCTGGGCCTGGGCCTGGGCCTGGGCCTGGGCCTGGGCCTAGGCCTGGGCCTGGGCCTGGGCCTAGGCCTGGGCCTGGGCCTGGGCCTGGGCCTGGGCCTGGGCCTAGGCCTGGGCCTGGGCCTGGGCCTAGGCCTGGGCCTGGGCCTGGGCCTAGGCCTGGGCCTAGGCCTGGGCCTGGGCCTGGGCCTGGGCCTGGGCCTGGGCCTGGGCCTGGGCCTGGGCCTGGGCCTGGGCCTGGGCCTGGGCCTGGGCCTGGGCCTGGGCCTGGGCCTAGGCCTAGGCCTGGGCCTGGGCCTAGGCCTAGGCCTGGGCCTAGGCCTGGGCCTGGGCCTGGGCCTGGGCCTGGGCCTGGGCCTGGGCCTGGGCCTGGGCCTGGGCCTAGGCCTGGGCCTGGGCCTGGGCCTGGGCCTGGGCCTGGGCCTGGGCCTGGGCCTGGGCCTGGGCCTGGGCCTGGGCCTGGGCCTGGGCCTGGGCCTGGGCCTGGGCCTGGGCCTGGGCCTGGGCCTGGGCCTGGGCCTGGGCCTGGGCCTGGGCCTGGGCCTAGGCCTGGGCCTGGGCCTGGGCCTGGGCCTGGGCCTGGGCCTGGGCCTAGGCCTGGGCCTGGGCCTGGGCCTGGGCCTGGGCCTGGGCCTGGGCCTGGGCCTGGGGGCCTGGGCCTGGGCCTGGGCCTGGGCCTGGGCCTGGGCCTGGGCCTGGGCCTGGGCCTGGGCCTGGGCCTGGGCCTGGGCCTGGGCCTGGGCCTGGGCCTGGGCCTGGGCCTAGGCCTAGGCCTAGGCCTAGGCCTGAGGCCTGGGCCTAGGCCTGGGCCTGGGCCTGGGCCTGGGCCTGGGCCTGGGCCTGGGCCTGGGCCTGGGCCTGGGCCTGGGCCTGGGCCTGGGCCTGGGCCTGGGCCTGGGCCTAGGCCTGGGCCTGGGCCTGGGCCTGGGCCTGGGCCTGGGCCTAGGGGCCTAGGCCTGGGCCTGGGCCTAGGCCTAGGCCTGGGCCTGGGCCTGGGCCTGGGCCTGGGCCTGGGCCTGGGCCTGGGCCCTGGGCCTGGGCCTGGGCCTGGGCCTGGGCCTGGGCCTGGGCCTGGGCCTGGGCCTGGGCCTGGGCCTGGGCCTGGGCCTGGGCCTGGGCCTGGGCCTGGCCTAGGCCTGGGCCTGGGCCTAGGCCTAGGCCTGGGCCTAGGCCTAGGCCTAGGCCTAGGCCTGGGCCTGGGCCTGGGCCTGGGCCTAGGCCTGGGCCTGGGCCCTGGGCCTGGGCCTGGGCCTGGGCCTGGGCCTGGGCCTGGGCCTGGGCCCTGGGCCTGGGCCTGGGCCTGGGCCTGGGCCTGGGCCTGGGCCTGGGCCTGGGCCTGGGCCTGGGCCTGGGCCTGGGCCTGGGCCTGGGCCTGGGCCTGGGCCTGGGCCTGGGCCCTGGGCCTAGGCCTGGGCCTAGGCCTGGGCCTAGGCCTGGGCCTGGGCCTGGGCCTGGGCCTGGGCCTGGGCCTGGGCCTGGGCCTGGGCCTGGGCCTGGGCCTGGGCCTAGGCCTGGGCCTGGGCCTAGGCCTGGGCCTGGGCCTGGGCCCTGGGGGCCTGGGCCTGGGCCTGGGCCTGGGCCTAGGCCTGGGCCTG
This sequence comes from Eucalyptus erythrocorys, assembly GCA_014182555.1. Lineage (NCBI taxonomy): Eukaryota > Viridiplantae > Streptophyta > Magnoliopsida > Myrtales > Myrtaceae > Eucalyptus > Eucalyptus erythrocorys. The sequence goes on along the minus strand of CM024599.1, from coordinate 18,705,207 downwards.
GGCCTGGGCCTGGGCCTGGGGCCTGGGCCTGGGCCTGGGCCTGGGCCTGGGCCTGGGCCTGGGGGCCTGGGCCTGGGCCTGGGCCTGGGCCTAGGCCTGGGCCTGGGCCTGGGCCTGGGCCTGGGCCTGGGCCTGGGCCTGGCCTGGGCCTGGGCCTAGGCCTGGGCCTGGGCCTGGGCCTGGGCCTGGGCCTGGGCCTGGGCCTAGGCCTGGGCCTGGGCCTGGGCCTGGGCCTGGGCCTGGGCCTGGGCCTGGGCCTGGGCCTGGGCCTGGGCCTGGGCCTGGGCCTGGGCCTGGGCCTGGGCCTGGGCCTGGGCCTGGGCCTGGGCCTGGGCCTAGGCCTGGGCCTAGGCCTGGGGGGCCTGGGCCTGGGCCTGGGCCTAGGCCTGGGCCTAGGCCTGGGCCTGGCCTAGGCCTAGGCCTAGGCCTAGGCCTGGGCCTGGGCCTGGGCCTGGGCCTGGGCCTGGGCCTGGGCCTGGGCCTGGGCCTGGGCCTGGGCCTGGGCCTGGGCCTGGGCCTGGGCCTGGGCCTGGGCCTGGGCCTGGGCCTGGGCCTGGGCCTGGGCCTGGGCCTAGGCCTAGGCCTGGGCCTGGGCCTGGGCCTGGGCCTGGGCCTGGGCCTGGGCCTGGGCCTGGGCCTGGGCCTGGGCCTGGGCCTGGGCCTGGGCCTGGGCCTGGGCCTGGGCCTGGGCCTGGGCCTGGGCCCTGGGCCTGGGCCTGGGCCTGGGCCTGGGCCTGGGCCTGGGCCTGGGCCTAGGCCTGGGCCTGGGCCTGGGCCTGGGCCTGGGCCTGGGCCTGGGCCTGGGCCTGGGCCTGGGCCTGGGCCTGGGCCTAGGCCTGGGCCTGGGCCTGGGCCTGGGCCTGGGCCTGGGCCTGGGCCTAGGCCTAGGCCTAGGCCTGGGCCTGGGCCTGGGCCTGGGCCTGGGCCTGGGCCTGGGCCTGGGCCTGGGCCTGGGCCTAGGCCTGGGCCTGGGCCTGGGCCTGGGCCTGGCCTGGGCCTGGGCCTGGGCCTAGGCCTGGGCCAAGGCCTGGGCCTGGGCCTGGGCCTGGGCCTGGGCCTGGGCCTGGGCCTGGGCCTGGGCCTGGGCCTGGGCCTGGGCCTAGGCCTGGGCCTGGGCCTGGGCCTGGGCCTGGGCCTGGGCCTGGGCCTAGGCCTGGGCCTGGGCCTGGGCCTGGGCCTGGGCCTGGGCCTGGGCCTGGGCCTGGGCCTGGGCCTGGGCCTGGGCCTGGGCCTGGGCCTGGGCCTGGGCCTGGGCCTGGGCCTGGGCCTGGGCCTGGGCCTGGGCCTGGGCCTGGGCCTGGGCCTGGGCCTGGGCCTGGGCCTGGGCCTGGGCCTGGGCCTGGGCCTGGGCCTGGGCCTAGGCCTAGGCCTGGGCCTGGGCCTGGGCCTGGGCCTGGGCCTGGGCCTGGGCCTGGGCCTGGGCCTGGGCCTGGGCCTGGGCCTGGGCCTGGGCCTGGGCCTGGGCCTGGGCCTGGGCCTGGGCCTGGGCCTGGGCCTGGGCCTGGGCCTGGGCCTGGGCCTGGGCCCTGGGCCTGGGCCTGGGCCTGGGCCTGGGCCTGGGCCTGGGCCTGGGCCTGGGCCTGGGCCTGGGCCTGGGCCTGGGCCTGGGCCTGGGCCTGGGCCTGGGCCTGGGCCTGGGCCTGGGCCTGGGCCTGGGCCTGGGCCTGGGCCTAGGCCTGGGCCTGGGCCTGGGCCTGGGCCTGGGCCTGGGCCTGGGCCTGGGCCTGGGCCTGGGCCTAGGCCTGGGCCTAGGCCTGGGCCTGGGCCTGGGCCTGGGCCTAGGCCTGGGCCTGGGCCTAGGCCTAGGCCTGGGCCTGGGCCTGGGCCTGGGCCTGGGCCTGGGCCTGGGCCTGGGCCTGGGCCTGGGCCTAGGCCTGGGCCTAGGCCTAGGCCTGGGCCTGGGCCTGGGCCTGGGCCTAGGCCTAGGCCTAGGCCTAGGCCTGGGCCTGGGCCTAGGCCTGGGCCTGGGCCTGGGCCTGGGCCTGGCCCTGGGCCTAGGCCTGGGCCTGGGCCTGGGCCTGGGCCTGGGCCTGGGCCTGGGCCTGGGCCTGGGCCCTGGGCCTGGGCCTGGGCCTGGGCCTGGGCCTGGGCCTGGGCCTGGGCCTGGGCCTAGGCCTGGGCCTAGGCCTGGGCCTAGGCCTAGGCCTAGGCCTAGGCCTGGGCCTGGGCCTGGGCCTGGGCCCTGGGCCTGGGCCTGGGCCTAGGCCTGGGCCTGGGCCCTGGGCCTGGGCCTGGGCCTGGGCCTGGGCCTGGGCCTGGGCCTGGGCCTGGGCCTGGGCCTGGGCCTGGGCCTGGGCCTGGGCCTGGGCCTGGGCCTGGGCCTAGGCCTGGGCCTAGGCCTAGGCCTGGGCCTAGGCCTGGGCCTGGGCCTGGGCCTGGGCCTGGGCCTGGGCCTGGGCCTGGGCCTAGGCCTGGGCCTGGGCCTGGGCCTGGGCCTAGGCCTGGGCCTAGGCCTGGGCCTAGGCCTAGGCCTGGGCCTGGGCCTGGGCCTGGGCCTGGGCCTGGGCCTGGGCCTGGGCCTGGGCCTGGGCCTGGGCCTAGGCCTGGGCCTGGGCCTGGGCCTAGGCCTGGGCCTAGGCCTAGGCCTAGGCCTAGGCCTGGGCCTAGGCCTGGGCCTGGGCCTGGGCCTGGGCCTGGGCCTGGGCCTGGGCCTGGGCCTGGGCCTGGGCCTGGGCCTAGGCCTGGGCCTGGGCCTGGGCCTGGGCCTGGGCCTGGGCCTGGGCCTGGGCCTGGGCCTGGGCCTGGGCCTGGGCCTGGGCCTGGGCCTGGGCCTGGGCCTGGGCCTGGGCCTGGGCCTAGGCCTAGGCCTAGGCCTGGGCCTGGGCCTGGGCCTGGGCCTGGGCCTGGGCCTAGGCCTGGGCCTGGGCCTGGGCCTGGGCCTGGGCCTGGGCCTGGGCCTGGGCCTGGGCCTGGGCCTGGGCCTGGGCCTGGGCCTAGGCCTGGGCCTAGGGGCCTAGGCCTAGGCCTAGGCCTAGGCCTGGGCCTGGGCCTGGGCCTGGGCCTGGGCCTAGGCCTAGGCCTGGGCCTGGGCCTGGGCCTGGGCCTGGGCCCTGGGCCTGGGCCTGGGCCCTGGGCCTGGGCCTGGGCCTGGGCCTGGGCCTGGGCCTGGGCCTGGGCCTAGGCCTAGGCCTGGGCCTGGGCCTGGGCCTGGGCCTGGGCCTGGGCCTGGGCCTGGCCTAGGCCTGGGCCTGGGCCTAGGCCTGGGCCTGGGCCTGGGCCTGGGCCTAGGCCTGGGCCTGGGCCTGGGCCTGGGCCTGGGCCTGGGCCTGGGCCTGGGCCTGGGCCTGGGCCCTGGGCCTGGGCCTGGGCCTGGGCCTGGGCCTGGGCCTAGGCCTGGGCCTGGGCCTGGGCCTGGGCCTGGGCCTGGGCCTGGGCCTGGGCCTGGGCCTGGGCCTGGGCCTGGGCCTGGGCCTGGGCCTGGGCCTGGGCCTGGGCCTGGGCCTGGGCCTGGGCCTGGGCCTGGGCCTGGGCCTGGGCCTGGGCCTGGGCCTGGGCCTGGGCCTAGGCCTAGGCCTGGGCCTGGGCCTGGGCCTGGGCCCTGGGCCTGGGCCTGGGCCTGGGCCTGGGCCTGGGCCTGGGCCTGGGCCTGGGCCTGGGCCTGGGCCTGGGCCTGGGCCTGGGCCTGGGCCTGGGCCTGGGCCTGGGCCTGGGCCTGGGCCTGGGCCTGGGCCCTGGGCCTGGGCCTGGGCCTGGGCCTGGGCCTGGGCCTGGGCCTAGGCCTGGGCCTGGGCCTGGGCCTGGGCCTGGGCCTGGGCCTGGGCCTGGGCCTAGGCCTAGGCCTAGGCCTGGGCCTGGGCCTAGGCCTGGGCCTAGGCCTGGGCCTGGGCCTAGGCCTGGGCCTGGGCCTAGGCCTGGGCCTGGGCCTAGGCCTGGGCCTGGGCCTGGGCCTGGGCCTGGGCCTGGGCCTAGGCCTAGGCCTGGGCCCTGGGCCTGGGCCTGGGCCTGGGCCTGGGCCTGGGCCTGGGCCTGGGCCTGGGCCTGGGCCTGGGCCTGGGCCTAGGCCCTAGGCCTGGGCCTGGGCCTGGGCCTGGGCCTAGGCCTGGGCCTGGGCCTAGGCCTAGGCCTAGGCCTAGGCCTAGGCCTGGGCCTGGGCCCTGGGGGCCTGGGCCTGGGCCTGGGCCTGGGCCTGGGCCTGGGCCTGGGCCTGGGCCTGGGCCTGGGCCTGGGCCTGAGGCCTGGGCCTGGGCCTGGGCCTGGGCCTGGGCCTGGGCCTGGGCCTGGGCCTGGGCCTGGGCCTAGGCCTGGGCCTGGGCCTAGGCCTAGGCCTAGGCCTGGGCCTAGGCCTGGGCCTGGGCCTAGGCCTGGGCCTGGGCCTAGGCCTGGGCCTAGGCCTGAGGCCTGGGCCTGGGCCTGGGCCTGGGCCTGGGCCTAGGCCTGGGCCTGGGCCTGGGCCTAGGCCTGGGCCTGGGCCTAGGCCTAGGCCTAGGCCTGGGCCTGGGCCTAGGCCTAGGCCTAGGCCTAGGCCTAGGCCTAGGCCTGGGCCTGGGCCTGGGCCTGGGCCTGGGCCTAGGCCTAGGCCTAGGCCTGGGCCTGGGCCTAGGCCTAGGCCCTGGGCCTGGGCCTGGGCCTGGGCCTGGGCCTGGGCCTGGGCCTAGGCCTGGGCCTGGGCCTAGGCCTAGGCCTGGGCCTGGGCCTGGGCCTGGGCCTGGGCCTGGGCCTGGGCCTGGGCCTGGGCCTGGGCCTAGGCCTGGGCCTAGGCCTAGGCCTAGGCCTAGGCCTAGGCCTGCCTAGGCCTGGGCCTGGGCCTAGGCCTGGGCCTGGGCCTAGGCCTAGGCCTGGCCTAGGCCTAGGCCTAGGCCTAGGCCTAGGCCTGGGCCTAGGCCTAGGCCTGGGCCTGGGCCTAGGCCTGGGCCTGGGCCTGGGCCCTGGGCCTGGGCCTGGGCCTGGGCCTGGGCCTGGGCCTGGGCCTGGGCCTAGGCCTGGGCCTAGGCCTAGGCCTGGGCCTGGGCCTGGGCCTGGGCCTGGGCCTGGGCCTGGGCCTGGGCCTGGGCCTGGGCCTGGGCCTGGGCCTAGGCCTGGGCCTGGGCCTGGGCCTGGGCCTGGGCCTGGGCCTGGGCCTGGGCCTGGGCCTGGGCCTGGGCCTAGGCCTAGGCCTGGGCCTAGGCCTGGGCCTGGGCCTGGGCCTGGGCCTGGGCCTGGGCCTAGGCCTGGGCCTGGCCTAGGCCTAGGCCTGGGCCCTGGGCCTGGGCCTGGGCCTGGGCCTGGGCCTGGGCCTGGGCCTGGGCCTGGGCCTGGGCCTGGGCCTGGGCCTGGGCCTGGGCCTGGGCCCTGGGCCTGGGCCTGGGCCTGGGCCTGGGCCTGGGCCTGGGCCTGGGCCTGGGCCTGGGCCTGGGCCTAGGCCTGGGCCTGGGCCTGGGCCTGGGCCTGGGCCTGGGCCTGGGCCTGGGCCCTGGGCCCTGGGCCTGGGCCTGGGCCTGGGCCTGGGCCTGGGCCTAGGCCTGGGCCTGGGCCTGGGCAGTGGCGATTTGGGCCGAGAGATGACGGAGTGGCGGCTTAGCAACGGTGGTCGGCGAGTGGCTAGGGGCATCGATGGGGAAAGGGAAGGTGCTGGTCGATTAGTTGGGGGGAGAAGAGGAGGAGGGGGACCGGGTGCTTTATGGGGGGGGACCACCAAGCCTTCAACTCCATCTTCTTGTCCCCCTTGGATGATGCCACAATACCAGCTGGCCTCCTAAGCAAATTGTAGACCAAAATGCCTCTTTTAGAAGACTTGAGATGGTCCACAAGTCGGCCAGCCTGGGGCAAACAATTTTTGATTTATTTTGCTTCAATTGGACACCAATTCCTCCTTGAATCTACCAATTCGGTCTCTAAAAATCCAATCATCGAGACCATGATCCAATTGGTATTTTCCTCACCAATATATCCCACTTGTATCCCAATTTCGCGATAACAAATGGCCCCATGCATTTCTAGACAAAAACGACCATACCTCGACTTTTTCAAAAACTTCGGTTTGCGGGGAAAAATCTTTGGAGGTTAGTCGACATTTCTAAAATGACATGTGACATGACAAAACTTTAATTTATGAAATGGAATTCAAACTCGCATTAATTTCAATTCGGTGCGATTTTAGTGTGACCCTAAGCTCTTAGAGTAACGTTCATAAATTTTTAGTACAAATGACCGCGGTCGATTTTTTTAACCACAATGAACCCATTTGACACATTGGCGACTCTCGATGGTTGTGAAAATCTATAGGTTTAATTACAGACACAGGGTACCAAAACAACAAAAAAATCAGTCTACTGCCCATCAACGAGAATTTTGCAATTTAGTGGTGTCACCCACGTTTAGCCACATCTCTCAGTCGATTATTTTGACTATGCCATAATGACCTTTACAAATGAGCACAATCGAGTAGTCGAGCATTAGTCGAATTCTCAAGTCTATGTATTAAAATTCCTTAATAACTTGCCCCATATGGTTTAGTTATCTCACAAGTGATCAGCTCTAAGAATAGCACTATAGGCACATCGATGAAAGGCCCAATTAATTCAATTGAAAGCATAACTAAAAAATCTAAGATGTCCCAACTCTTCCCCTCTTATAAAATTCAATCATCGAAATTTAAACCATTACAATACTTTTAGCAAAACAATGGGGGTACAATTGTCTCATTGACTCTTGGTCTCCGGGTTGTTCCTTTAGTGCCATGGTGTTGCCAGACCGCTTTGACCAACAAGATGGTCTTTGTACGCAGAACTTGCTCTTTTTTATCCATGATATCAACCAAGCTTTGAAGATATGACACTCTGTCATCCACGTTCAATTCTTCAAAATTAAGCACGTGGGTCGGGTTAGGCTCGTATTTCCTCAACATCAACATGTGAAGACGTCGTGCACTTGTGACAATCTCGGTGGCAAGCAAGACAATATGCTAGGATCCGATTCTCTCTAGAATTTCAAATAGACCTCGTACCTCAAACTCGGGTTTCCTTTCTTGCCAAAGCACGAAGTTCTCCTCATTGGTGACACCTTCGGAAAAACATGATCACCAATTTGGAATTCCAATGGTCTTCGAGGCGCTTATGCATAACTTTCTATATGCTCACGAGTAGTCTTTAATCGCCTCCGATCACTACAACTACATCCATTGACTGCTAAACCAACTCTGGGCCTGTGATCTTTCTTTTCCCAACTTCATCGCAACACGGGGGTGTTTTGCACGCTCTGCCATACAACGCATCAAAATGAGCCATGCAGATGCTCGCTAATAAGCTTGTTGTTATAGGCAAACTTAACCAAATGAAGCTATTCTTCCCAAATTCCCTTGAAATCCAACACACAAGAAGCTCGCAACATGTCCTCGGGGTTTGAATTGTCCTCTCGGCCCGACCATGTCTAAGGATGATATGCCATATACTACGGCTTGGTTCCTAAAGGCGGCTTGCAAGCTTTTCCAAAATGCAGGTGTAAACCTTGGGTCTCGATATGAAGTTATCGTTTTGGCAGCATATACGGCTCTGCGTGTTTATCCAAGCTAAAGGTCCTTTAAATGCTTGCAATGAAATGAGTTGACTTTGTCGGTCTGTCAACTACTATCCAAATGAATCATTTCCTCTCGACTCCTCGGTAGAGATCACGAAATCCATCGTGATATGCTCCCATTCCACTCGGGATCTCGAGAGGTTACAAAAGTCCTCTGGTTTGCAATGTTGTGCCTTCACTTGCGACACTTCAAACACTTGGCAACATGCTTAGCGGTGTACGCCTTCATGCCCGACCACCAATAGTGTTGGCCTTGATTCGATACATCTTAGTGCGCAAGATGAATGCTATAAGCGCTACGATGTGCTTCGACAATATATCCTTTCTAAGCTCTACATCGTCAAGTACAACCAAACATCCTCGAGAACCTCGGTGTTTAGGTCTCGGAAATCTAAAAGTCAGCCTTCCTCTTATACGTGTCCTCTTGTAGAATCATCTAAACATCGGTCACGTTGGCTGAAGTATTTTGATTATTATTTAACATCCGGTTCAATTCGAGAGCGGCCATAAGATTCAAATGGTGGCCTACCTCAAACTTGATCACCGAATCTTGTGCTCTCTCGATTAAATTCCCTCCTTAACTAGCATATGAGCAGCTGAAGATTTCGACTCAAAGCGTCGGCAACCTTATTCGCCTTTCTGAGTGATATAAGATGTCATAGTCGTAGTCCTTCGAGACGATTCTATCCATCGGTCTTTGTCTCATATTCAACTCCTTCGAGGGGAATAAGTACTTGAGACTTTGATGATCGGTGAAGATCTGGAATATTTCTCCATACAAATAATGCCTCCAAATCTTCATCCGTAAATAATTGCTCGAGTTCTAAGTCATCCTCCAAATGACGCATCACTATAGATTTCGTATCCTCCAAGACCAGATTGAATGGTCAACATGGGTGCAGTAGTTATTATTGCATTACATCTTGGCACAAATTTAGAGCATGAGGTATTCATATGCATTTGACATTTTAATCTTATGTGATCATTCCTGTGATGTCCCAGTATTCAATTAACCATACCTATGACAATCATGTCTTAGTATCTTAGGCTATTTGGTTATGCTTCTCTTGTCTTCTTGGCATTTGTGGATTGTCTAGGTTAGAGTTTTATCATTTTTACTGGGCATTGCTCATTCCCTTTTTTTTTCTGATCGTTAGTATGGACGTGCCACCGATTGTTCGTTATGGGGTGATAGCATGTATCGAGGTTGCTTTTTCAAGATGTGTATGATCCTGATGTCGAAATGACCTTTTTGAAGTATGAGGCTACGCTATGGATGGACGACGGTAGAGTGGATATGATTCCGATGAAGTTTGTTGCGTGGTTCATAAACCATGAAATGGAGATGTTTTGCCCCCTTCCTTTTGGTACGGGAGGACTGGAGGCTGGGATGGGAGGTGCTTAGGCGCCCAGATCGTGTAAAAACTGGATGAAATGTCTTTTGTTTTTTTTTTTTTTTTTTTTTTATGGAAGTGGGCTAGTGTGGGATAGTGGAGTTAGAAACCCCCTCACCCTTTTCCCTAGTGTTTACTTACACCTTTGTTTTTTTTTAACTAGTAAGTATGTTGTGTATAGGTGAAAACATGTAAGTAATCCCGGGTTGATTTTTGTAAGCCCAAATGTTGTTAACAAAAAGTAATGAAGCTTCTCATGATCTTAATCTATGATCATAGTTGGATTGTCTAATATTAGTTGACAAAGCACTATTGCGGGATAACCTCATTATATAAAGTTTAGATCTTAAAATATCCATGTTATGCATGCTAAGCTTTGAAGGCGAATCCGTAGTCCGACAATTGAAACTAATAAGTCTGTAAGATTATAATCCATATAATTTCTGCTAGCGCTTAGTACATGACACTCTTTTGGGACGTCACAAGTCGTCTTGGCCGGTTGATCTTTGCTTCAATCTTACTCGATCCATGGAGATTCCTTCGACTTAAATCGCATGACCTAGAAAAGCAACACGAGTCAACCAAAACTCGCACTTGCTAAACTTGGTGTACAACTAATGAACTCTCGGAGTTTGCAATACTACTCTCATATGACTCTCATGCTCTTCATCACTCCTTGAATACATCGGGGATATCATCGATGAACGTGATCACAAATTAATCTAGGTATTCCTTAACACTCGGTTCATCAAGTCCATAAAAGCAGCTGGAGCATTCGTCAAACTAAAGGGCATTACAGTGAACTCATAATCGCCGTATCAAGTACGAAAAGCTGACTTTGAAATGTCCTCTTTCCTAGTCCTCAGCTGATGATATCCTATCCTCAAATTGATTTTCAAAAATATCGACGCTCCTTGCAACTCATCAAACAAAGTCGTCCTTCCTCGGGAGTGGGTACTTGTTCTTGATTGTCACCTAATTTAGTTGACAATAGTCGATGCACAAGTGCAACGAACCATCTTTACTCTTTATGAACAAAACCGGTGCTCCCCATGGTGATGCACTAGGACGTATGAATCCCTTATCCTACAATTCTTGCATCTTCACCTTCAATTCCTTCAACTCCGATAATGCCATCCGGTAAGGAGCCTTAGAGATTGGCTCTGTCCCAGGTGCTAGTTCAATCACAAAATCAATTTCTCTCTCTGGCGGTAACCTTTGGCAATTCCTTTAGAAAAACATTTAGAAATTCTTGTACATTTGCGATGTCTTCCATCTTGACTCCTCAACTATAGTATCCACGACAGTTCCTAGGTAACCTTGGCAACCCTCATCTAATAAACGGGTTGCCTCAGGTGACAAGATCAAGGTGATCGAGGGTCCTCCTCAACTTCCAACAAACTCGAAACTTCCACCCTCTAATGGGTCAAACTGAATTGCCTCGCGATAGCAGTCCATCTTAACTCGTTGCTTGGTGAGCCAGTTCATGTCAATTATTAAATCAAAGTCATACATGGCTAGGACTAAAAAGCCTATTTTCCCATCTCGTTCACCAATCGCTAACTTGCAACCAAAACAACCCAAAGCAGCTAACACCTTATCCTTCAACGGTGTAGATATTGTAATTCTTGACTCCAATAATACGAGACTTAATCCTATTAGCTTAACATATTATTCAGCAATAAAAGAATGAGTTGCTCTTGGGTCAAATAAAGCGTAAGTAGTATGGTCTTTCAACGAAACCATACCTATAATAACATCGCGCATCCTCGCCCGACCTCTTGTGGGTGCATACACCTTGTCCCTTGAGCCGGGGTTTGAGCTGTCCACCCCGAGGTGCATTATGTGGCGCATACCCTTCAATCTGTCCCAAAGGCTGCGGTGGCGGCAACCGTGGTTGTCCTTTTAGTCGCCTAGGACAATCTCTAGCCATGTGACCCTATTGGCCACACTCGAAACAAGCGCCCGTCCTCAGAGGGCACGGGGCTGTACCGTGTCGCCTTCCAAAGAGGTGACACAAGCCATGTTGGCTTGACCCTGATTTTCTAATTCCACCCTTCCTATTGGGTGGAATCTGGAATCTTCCTCTAGTCATGGGCCTCTTCCCATGTTGGATCCCTTCTTGACTCAATCTAAACCGTGATCCAGATGCGGCAACTCTTTCATTATGATCTCTCTTGATTATCTAGATCTACTCATACAGGTTATTATAATTCCTCAAATTCAGCAAAATCAGTGGACTCCTTAGTTCTGGCTTGAGTCCATCCCTCAATCTCCTAACTCGATCCACTGGATTCTCCACCAGTTCAGGAGCGTACTGTGATAACTCAACAAACTTCTCCTCACGCTAATCTATGGTCATCGAGCCTTGGCGAAGGCATTGAAATTCTGCCATCTTCATCTCTTTGACAGTCTCAAACAAGTATTTACCGTTGAAGACCACAACAAAGACGTTCCACTTCGAGGCTACATCTTCGGGAAATACCATTCCTTGGGTGGTCCTCCACCACGTACTTGTGATTCCTCGCAACTAGTAGGTTGCAAGGACTTCTTTCTCAATCTCGGTGCACATCAATAGTGCAAAAAGTTCTTCTCCAATCTTTGGATCCACAGAGCAGCAGCTTTGGGGTCTCCTGCCCCAGTAAACTTCGGTCGGTTTAATTTTAAAAACTATTCCACTAATTATGAATTAGTCTTCCAGCAACCACGATCCCTAGTGGAACCTCGGCGAGTGCAGTAGCAACAACTGCATTGGCAGCGACAGTAGCGGCGGTTGCAACAACGGTTGTAAAGGCAGTAGCTTGATTCTATGCCTGTTATCCCATCATCTCTCTCATTGCATCCATAGCTTGCGTGATCCCAACGGTTCCCGGATCACTAGGGCTGCAACTCCAGCACCAACGGGAGGTGGTGCTACTCCCACTGGCACTAGCCTAAAATTGCGCCTTACCTCCACCTCCTTGGTACCGACCCTCGTCGGCGTCCTACCCCGAGTTATAGGTCTTAAGGTTCTCTCACTAGGAGTCCTTTGCTCATGATTGCTCATTCATTGAAAAAGCCTGCTTCCAATTCCACACCGAATTAGAAGCTGAGCAATTCACACAAACAAATAATTTTACCAATCAACTATCACAGACATGCACCAGCATGAAATAAAGGCAATTCATACTCTTTGTCCTACAAACCATCGCACCTTATCACTCCAATTTCTAAACCTGGCTCTGAGACCACTTAAATGGGGATGTCATGCCTCGATCCTTCGAGCACGTGCCAATCCCTCTACAGTCGATTAAATAGCAACGTCCTAGGATGCATCGCCGACCCATTCATTTTAATATGCATGTGGAAGCAGATAAATAATTATCAGACAACAATTCAATGGGATAGGAAAGTAGGGTCATAATTTTCAAACCAAGTCTACAAAACGGGGGTGGGGTTTCCAAACAACTACGGGTCCTCATCCTCCTTGTCATCTCTCGCCACACTCTAATTGGAGCCCTCTTTTTGAATACTCATGAGATCCTAGATCTTCAAGGTCGGGGTCCACGGGATCTACCACCGAACCACCTTAAGGGTGCAGGTGCCCTTTCCAATAGCAACCTCCATCATAGACGAGAGGTATCTCGGATTCCAATATGGGGCCCTCTCTCGATTCGTTACGATCCTAGCGGTATCATGCTGTATTGATGGGGCACTTTCTTGGGTAGTCCCGCATCAACCCATATTATGGACTTCACCAATTTGTACTCTAACCCTTAGGGTGCCCATGGATTGGAATATAGTTCCTCTACTCTATGATCTTTTTCGGTTGTCCAAAATGCTCAGGAGGAGCTACCATATAGGGACCCGAAATGTTATCCCATAACGGAATGAGACAACGTCTCAATAAGTTCAATCCCCTAAGACTCGACTAGGAAGAAAATACGCCCTGAGGACTGCCTTGTGGCACCCCTTGACAGCCCCAGAACCTTTAGGGTCACCACAGTTCGCTTACCTTAATAACATGTCACTCTGATACCATTTCAATTGCAGCAAGTCCATACAACCTGGGGGTTTACATCTTTTAGATCGGTCCCTTTGCGTAGTTCATATAACGGAAACATATCCAACAACTCCCTTCCTTATATTCAGAAAACGATGCACACCTACTAAACATTTTTTAGGTAAAAGCCGAACACTTTTATTTACTTAAACTAGATGGACATCATTCATCGGTACATCAAAATGCCATAGTCTTCTATACTCGGCTATACTTCAAAAGATGACCGACATCTTCTCCAATAATCGTATACTTAAAGTCCATCGATTAGTGCCGGCGTCCAAGAGTTCCTTCCTTTGCTATCCTTCTCCTCGCAGTCATATCCAACCACTCAATCCATCTACCAGAGGCAGTGGTAGCAGATGTATCTTATCTAGTCTGAAATGTTAGTCCACAAAAGGGATGAGTACAGCCACTCAGCAGTAAAGATCCATTAAACTACTTAATGCATCACACAGAACAATCATGACATCATAGTAAAGTACATATCATCCATGCATCCAAGCATAACTTACCTTGCAGTCATGCATATATCATCATACCATATACACATATACCATCATGCACTCATCACCAATCATTCATGCATATACCATCATGCCATAGGTGCATACACCACCATGCACTCATCACCAAACATTCATGCATATACCATCATGCCATAGGTGCATACACCACCATGCACTCATCACCAATCATTCATGCATATACCATCATGCCATAGGTGCATACACCACCATGATTCATATCATCCATGCTATCAAGCATACATCCCCATGAGATCCATTCAAGCCTTCATGATCGCATTTCAATATCAAATAGCATCAATTTACTTTCATAAGTAGATCATGCATCATGCCATATGCATACACCTATGCACATGATTCAATTTCGGTATTTATCTTTCATAAGGATCTCATCAGTTTTTCTTACCAGGGACCAGTGTTTGCATCCCACAATTTATCACTCGCACCCAACCTGGCATCGCGATGAATCCCCCCGGCACACACCTCCAGGCATCTCGCGTCCCAACTGGCATCATGAGGAATCCCTCGACACAAACCTCCGGGGCTTCGGAATTATGTACCGACATGCCACAGGCATTTCCCGGAATTATGTACCGTATACCACCGGGCATCTTGAAACTCCGAGGACCCTCCGAACTACGCCACCGGGCCACCGGCCATCCAGCACCCCACACTCCGAGCATCCCGAGCACTCGCGAGGCATCGTCGGCTCACACCTCCGACGGTCTTGTTACTATCTCAATTTACATTTATACATGTATCTCAATTTCAACATGGCATATGATGTGATGGCAACAAGGTCAATTTCAGCTTTTGATTTTATATGTAATGCCAAATATCATCACATGTGCAGCAAGATTCAATCACTTAAAACAATATAATCCATGGGGCTCATACAAAACAGAATAGTCCATGCATTACAGCTTTTGAAACTCGCACGATCCAACTTGCACAGTTTTAGAAAACATTTTAATTAAATACTCAAATGACCTTCAAAATTATGAAATTCAAACATGTGATAGTCAAGACATAAAGGCAGATACTTCATGAAGAACACTACACCAAAAGATCCCCATATAATTTGGTATAGACCATGCATCACAATACTATTATCCTAATAGTTCAACTTGCACCGTTTTGAAAACAATTTCAATTGAACCCTCAAATGTACTCAGAAAATTATGAAAGTTGGACACCTTGTAGTTAAGATCTAGAGCTACAATTTTTGTGAAGAAATCGAAGTCCAATTCGTTCTAGATTAAAAGTTAAAACCAATTAACTCTCCTGTTTTCGGGTTCATCTTTTCCAGACTATCATTATTCAAAGAAACTCGATTCTCCGACTTATATGTGTTCATTTCTTCTAATTTTTCAGTATGTTATTCCTCAGAATATTACTTACAACTTTCATTCAGATCATATGACCAAATTTTGACCAGATGATTTTATAAAAATCACGGAGTCTTACTGGGTTGAAGTAATACTGCCCAGATCCAGTTTTTCTCAAAGAAAAACGATTTCAACAACTTATCTTTCTTCTTTTCCTATGAATTTTTGATATGTTTTACCTCAAGAAGTCTACAACAAATTTTATTAAGAGATCAAGGTGATATTTTCAAAGGAAAGTCACTTTATAGTCCACGAAATCACTGAAGCTCAGTACAACATTTCCAGATCTAATGTCTTCAAAGGAAAAATCGTTTCACTAAGAAATACTTGTTCATTTTATCTCAAATTTTAGTATGTTAGTCTTCAGGATGTTCTCTACAACTTTCATGAAGAGGTCGAAGTGAAATTCCAAGTAAAAGGTTATATGCAACACATGAAATCACCAAGAGGTCAACAAAACCGTTTCCAGATCTAACATTTTCATAGAAAAAGGGTTTCACCCCTCAAAACTCATCCATTTTGTCTCAAATTTTATTATGTTATACTTCAAGATATTATCTACAACTTTCGTGAAGAAATAGAAACAAGATTCTAACTAAAAAGTCACATGCAACATACAAACTCAAAGATGGTCGGACTGGTCTTTCCAGAAACAGCATGGATGGCCAACGAATCTCTCTCCAAGGCTCCGAAATTTCATCCCATCTACCACAACCAAGACTTACCATCTACTACACATACACACGGCAATGCAAAGAGTAGGTTTTAGGACTTCACTTTGTTGAAGAAAAATCCCTTATAAGTTTTGAAGTTAACAAAACACCCGTCGCTTAAGTCTGAAGAATCCAAGACTCAGTCGCTTGAGTCTGAATAGTTCAAGACCCAAGCGTTTCCGTCTGAAGGTTACCAGACCCAAAATTTACGGTCTGATGATCTCCGAACCCTATCAAAGTATGAAGATAGTCAGACTCAGTATTGCGATTTTGCCAAGCTGTCAGCAGTTTATTCTTATGGTTAAGGAAATCAAGAATTGGATATTATCTTCCTTAATTTACCCGTGAAAGATCTCTGTTGTGATTCTAAGCTCGAAAGATTTTTGGATTTGATCCGTTGAAGATCAAGTAAGTTTTGGAAGGATCCACTTTTGGAAATTCAAGATCCTTATTGTATGGATGAGCGAGAATTGACGAGCTATCTTCCACTTATATTCAACAACATGAAGATCACCTAAATTGATTCATTCCAATGGGTAGATTGGATGAACTCTTGGAAAGTGCTAACGGCTATGGAAGCACGAAGGGATATTTAAGGTGTGTCAAAGTTGTTCGAAAGAGAGAGTGAGCCGATAGAAAATTCGAAGTTCAAACCTCTAAAACTCCTTGTTCTCAAAAATCTCTTGAGCTCAAATTGTGTACTAAGGAGAGATACTTACACTTTGTGAAATTGCAAGAAGCTGTAGAATAGACTTTCAACAAAGAAGTCTAGATCGTAACCGTAAAGCTCTCATTTGCTACATAGTGATTACAGCTAGTTGGTTGCCGTGCGTGGAGAGTGGACGTAGGCTTACAATAAGCGAACCACTATAAACTTCGGTGTCAAAATTCTCTTACCCTACTCTCTTTATTTTAATAGTTGCGTGATTCATTTACTTCTGATTTTAATCAAAGCCAAAGGATTTTGGTTAATGGTTTGAAAAGAATTTCATAAACACCTATTCACCCCCCTCTAGGTGTAGTTACTAGCCTATATTAATTGGTATCAGAGCATGTTGCTTATTTATTGGAAGTGTTTATACTTTCTAAAGCTAAAAATTTATGGTTAGTATTTTGGCTCCAGGTTTGATTGAAGGCCAAAGCAACACCAGACCTCCTTACTTCGATGGGAAGGAATACAAAGTATGGAAAACAAGATGAAGGCATTCCTAAGATCCAAAGATCCTCAGAATGGGATGTAATAGAGAAAGGAATTATTCCTAAAGCTGCATCAACCACGGGGAAAGAAATAGCTGATGGAATGGGATTGTCATAAGCCGAAATTTCAAAGAGACAAGCCCTTGATGCAAAAGCTATCTATTCTCTATATTGTGCTTTATCTCCCTACCGAGTATAACAGAATTTCATCTTGTGAAACTTGACTAAAGAAGTTTGGGATAGATTGCACGTCACTTATGAAGGAGCAGATTGAGTTAAAGAAACCAAGATTAATATCCTTCTTGGACAATATGAAGCCTTCAAGATGAAGCCAGGAGAATCCATCACGGATATGTTCAGTCGGTTTACAGAAATTGTAAATGGCTTAGTATACCAAGGACAGCCAATCTCAGGACCAATGAAGGTCAATAAGCTATTGAGAGGACTCTCCAAAGATTGGAATCACGTTAAGACTTCCATAAGAGAAACACAAAGGATCATGCCTCTTTCTGTCGATGAATTGGTTGGCATACTTTAATCATATGAAGTCGAGCAATTCAATGAGGACTTTGACACCAAAGGTAAGAAGTCAATTGCTTTAAAATCTAATGATGATTCGATGTTACAGATTTAAGAAGACTTGGATGATGAAGAGCTAGCACTTCTGATTAGAAAGTTCAAAAAATTAAATAGAAAATGAAGAAGGCTCAATGGGAAGAGACAAAACAATCAAAGATCTCAAAAGAAATCAAATGAAGAAGACAATACCAACAAGGATGTTATTTGTTTTGAATGCAAGAAAAGGGGACACATTAGACCCAACTATCCCTTATTGAAGAAAAGAAAGGAAAACCAGAGAGGTTCAAGAAGGCACTCAAAGTGAAACATGGAGTGACACGAGAATGTGAAGAGAGTGATGAAGAGTATGTCAATATCTGTCTTATGGCAAACTCATACTCAAAATCGACTCGAGACTCGCATTTAGACTCGAGACTCGGACTCATATGTCAAGGTTAGAAATTTGAAAATTCCTACCAAAGTGTTGAATTACATTGATGAACTTTGTCTTAGTCTTAAAGCTTCTCTTAAAAAGATTTCTGAACTAAAAGGGAAAATTCCAAATTGAAACAACAAGAAAAACTTTGGTTAAAAAAGTTGGAAATCTAAATAAAAGTGTTGCTGTTTCAAAGGAAAATGAAATTGTTCTTTCAAAAGAAAATGCTTGTTTGAAAGAAGATCTTTTGAAAGTTACAAAGAAATTTTAAATGGGATCTGAAAAATTGGACAAAATTCTTTCAATTCAAAGACCCTATTTCAATAAATCTGGTCTAGGAATGACATCTGAAACTATTCCCTTAATTGATTTTCCAAAGGTAAAAGAAAGGATGAAGAATAGGCCTACAAAATCTTTTTACAAGAATCATTTTCAAAAGGTTTTTGTTAAGCCTCGTTGGAAGAAATGCTATTTAAATGCTCAAAGTGTAAAAGCTTAGAACATTTTGAGAAGGATTGTCCCAAAGTTTGGAAACCTATTAAGAAAAGTTGGGCAAAGACTGTTTATGGTACTAACAATGATGGACCCAAGAAAGTTTGGGTACCAAAGAAAACTTGAGTCTTTCATTTAAATGCAGGTCACTATCAAGAAGAAAATCAAGTGGTATTTAGATAGTGGCTGTTCAAGACACATGACGGGAGACTCAACTTGCTTCACAAAACTCTTTCAATTAAAAGGAGGAAATGTTTCCTTTGGTGGCAATAACAAAGAAAAAATTGTTGGTCGAGGAACCGTGAAGATAGGAAACCTCACAATCAATAATGTTTCTCTAGTTGAAGGGTTAAACTATAATCTTCTAAGTATTAGTCAGCTGTACGACAATCGGATACAAGATCAACTTTCAAGAAGATACTTGTTCTAGAACAAGCAAAGATCTCTTACAATCATTTACTGGACGAAGACATAGGAACATCTATTTGCTAGACATAAAGTCGGAGTTCTCAATGCTTGATATCGATTCAAGATGAAGCTATTCTCGGCACAAAAAGCTTGGACATATCAACTTGAAGCAAATTGCAAAAGTTTCTTCCAAAAGCTTGTTTGAGGACTTCCTAACCTAAAGTATCACAAGCATGAATTATGCACACCTTGCGTACTTGGAAAATAGGTTAGAAATTCTTATAAATCAATAAATCGGTATCCACTAAACGTGTTTTGGAGCTATTACACCTTGATTTGTTTGGCCCAACAATAACACAAAACATTAGAGGTAAAAGGTATTGTTTGGTAATAGTAGATGATTATTCTCATTTTACTTGGGTATTCTTTCTTTCAAATAAATCTGAGGCCTTATCTTGTTTTATTAAGTTTGCCAATAAAATTCAAATTAAGAAAGGTTATACAATTTCAAGTATTCGAACTGATCATGGTGGTAAATTTGAAAATCAAGATTTTGCTAAATTTTGTGATGATTCTAGCATTCAGCATAATTTTTCATCCCCATACACTCCACAATAAAATAGAGTTGTAGAGAGTAAAAATCGTTCTTTGCAAGAAATGGCAAGAACTCTTTGATTGAAAGTAATATTTCTCCTCATTTTTGGGCTAAAGCAACTTCAACTACATGCTACATTATAAACAGAATTTTTCTAAAACCTATTTTAAAGAAAACACACGATGAACTGTTCAAAGGAAAGAAACCTATAGTCTCTTATTTTCATGTATTTGGTTGCAAATGATTTATCTTAAAGAATTCAGGTGATCGAATTGGTAAGTTTGAAGAAAAATCGGATGAAGAAATTTTTCTTGGTCAAGTAAAGCCTTCAAAGTCTTCAACAAAAAGGACTCATACCGTGGAAGAATCCATGAATGTGAAGTTCGAAGATTCGGTTCAAAATCGACTCAACCCGAGGATTATGAATCAGTCAAGTGTCTACAAATTCTCTTGAAGGAAAATAAATCTCGAGATGTTCTACCGCAAACCAAATCGGTGGCTCCAAGGCGAAATAGAGACTCGATAAAGTGACAAACCAATTACAAATTGGAAGCATAAACTATCACCCCGAGATCTCATCATTAGCAACATTGAAGAAGGAGTTCGTACAAGATCCAAAAGGCGTGAAGAGTCTAGTGCTCTAGCACTTGTCTCTGAGATTGAACCCAAGACTGTAGAATATGCATTGAAAGATGAAAGCAGGATTGAAGCTATGCAAGAAGAATTGAATCAATTCAAAATCAACAATGTTTGGGAACTCGTTCCTAAGCCAAAAGGTAAGTCAATTATTGGTACTAAATGGGTTTTGGGAAAAGCTGGATCAACAAGAAAAGGTGGTGAGGAACGAAGCAAGACTTGTGACAAAAGGTTACACACAAGAAGAAGGAATCGACTATGATGAAACTTATGCTCCAGTAGCAAGATTTGAAGCAATAAGATTACTTCTTACTTTTGCTTGCTCTAAAAATTTCAGGCTATTTCAAATGGATGTGAAGAGTGCATTCCTAAATGGAATTATTCAAGAAGAAGTCTATGTAGAACAACCACTAGGATTTGAAGATCCAAGAAAATCAAATCTTGTCTTCAAGCTGAAGAAAGCTTTGTATGGCTTAAAATAGGCACCTCGAGCTTGGTATGAAAGGTTAAGTAATTTCTTAATTCAAAGTGGTTCTTCTAAAGGTAAAGTAGATACTAATTTATTTATCAAAAGAGAAGGGAAGGATTTTATACTTGTTCAAATTTATGTTGATGATATAATATTTGGTTCTTCTAATAAAAATCTTTGCAAGAATTTTTCGAGATGTATGCAAAATGAATTTGAAATGAGCATTGTAACACCCCAAACCCCTTGGAGGCTATTACGTCATACTTACCATCGCTTCTTTGTCCTTTGAGAGCTATACACTCTTAAGCTCTCATTCACCATTGTTGTTGTTGTTTTTTTTTTTTTTTTAAATGAACTCACGGTCCCAACGCACATCAAATAGCGGAAGCGAACACTCAAGACTCTCCCACACAACACATGAGAGGCAATGCGCACACACTAAATACAATAGAATACTAAACCACCGGCTTCATTTTATTTACTATCAAGTGATAGACGTTTTCTTTTCCTTTTCAGGGTAGAATACATAAAGATACATACATCAAAGTAACCTCAAAATCTACCCATCATCAAGAAGGAAAATTGCAGCCTATACATAGTCTACCCAAAATCCATCCATCAAGAATCCGGTCGGATCAAAATCCCTCCAACCTCCCCGGCTTCAACTCGTAGTCTACCTCCGCCTGGGCGCTCCGGTGGCGGAAGCGGCGGTAGAATACCTCGAACTACCCCATCCCGACAAATGAGATATACCACAAACTCCGGAACACGGGTCCGTCGTCCAAGCCTGCATTGAATCGACTAGCGTGCTCACTCGAATGAATGCCAGCCCGCGAACCGTGGGGCTGTCCAAACTCGTGATCCCGACTCCACTGGAAGGGTATACCGTAAAACATACCAGAGCAACGGGAGGTAGCGGCATGACTAAGCTGAAATGTTAGTCCCAAAAGGGTGAGTACAACCACTCAGCAAGGATATAATCTCTAAGACTACCCATACAATGCAATCCAAAGCACATCACGGCAACATATAAACGTCATAGATAAGCATTTCAGTCATCAAATTGCAGCCACATCATGCTTTCACTTCATTTCTCAAATCAGGCATCTATTAAACATGTATGCTTGTAACTTTCAGCATTACCCAAGCATGAGTACATATACATATATAATGCTTATCACAACTCAACATCTTATTAATGTATGCATACCTCATCATACAAACCTTTCATAATTCAGCCCTTTCCTATGCATATATGCATAACACGAATTCAGCTATGCCAATGAAATCAACATTCGTCATGTGCACGTTTCATAACTTAACGGGATGAATGCAAGCACAATTCACCATAATCATGTGCACATATCACACTTTGGCAAAGCTCATGCATATAAATATTAATTGCAATTAGCAATGCAAATCCCGATACACACCACCGGGCTTCCGCCCCCCACATTCCGGGCATCTCGCACCCAAACCCGGCATCACGAGGAATTCATGGCACACACCATCCGTGCTTCGGCAATTTACACTCCCCGGCCGGGCATCTCGCACCCCAACTTGCATCATGACGCATCCACGGCACACGCACTCCGTGCTTCCGGCATCCCCTACGCTCCGGGCATCTCAACTCCGAGGCCATCCAGATTTACGCTCACAGGGCTAGTGGGCATCCGGCATTTTCACTCCCTGGCCGGCCATCCCGATACTCCCGGGGCATAATCAACACGTGTCATGCAATTATCTCTTCCATATACATGATTCATAACATGTTACATGATATTCATAAGCATAACAGCAAGCAATACCATGTACTTCCACTCATATGACATGAATTTCACTCAACATGCTTCATCCAACTAGTACACCACAATTCAGCATGTATCAATTTGAGGAAACATCTCATTTAAACCTCAATTGCTCTTTTCCACCTTTTCAAAGCATGTACATACAATGACTAGAGCAACACCACATGTAATTCATGAAGGTAGCATGCTTTGAATGTCATAGCACCACTCATTATAGTCGGCTAAGTCAATTCAACCAAGTTCAATGCAAAACCGCTTATATGGAGATAGAAATTACTCCCAATGTATCACTCCACTAACTTTCAAAACAATAACTCATCATCACATTGATAACAGGGCATAGCAGTGTTATTCTTGCTAAGAAAACAAGTTCAAACCATGTTTACACAATAATACTTAAGTTCGGCCAAAACAGATTCAAGTTCAGAAAATTCCAGTTTGCACCATTCACAAAACTCACGAATTTAAGGCACCAAATCACCTTTAAAAATTACCAAATTTAAGTATGTCTTATCCAAGAGTCTAAATATCATTTCTCATGAAGGAATCATCATCAAATTCGTCCTCCATTAACTTCTATAAAAATTACAAGTCCTCGGTTTACTGTTCACAATGTCCAGCGACACACCACAGCAAGGCAACTTCGAATGAGCTACTTTTCCTCCTTATTTTTCCTTGATTTTTGGATATGTTATAGTTCAACAAGTGTTCTACAATTTTCATGAAGACATCGAAGCAAGAAAACCAAAGGAACATCACTTTAAATGCCACGCAAGTTGCTGTTGTTCAACCCAGAAATTCCAGAATACAATAACAAAATAAAACAAGCAATTCACCAAGATAAACCGAATGAAATCAGCTCAATTTTCATTATGTTGTACATCAAGATGTCCTCAACAACTTTCAAAAAGAAGTCGAATGAAAATTCTCAACAGAACACCAAAATCAGCAAGCAACAAGCATCAAAGGTCCACAAACGACTCCAAATTGTACCTGGTTCCAAAGGAACTAGGTTTCACCCTCAAATCTCACTCAAATGACTTAATTTTCGACTATGTTATAGTTCAAGATGTGTACAACAACTTCCATGAAGACATAAAGATCATATTTCAACTCTAAACGCACTTTCCAGCTCATGCAAGATTCTGGCGCAAAACTGTTCCTCAAAACCCGATTGCACCGGTTTTCAATTTCCTTCAAAAACTCCACAATCCAGCCATAAATTTCACAATTCCAGCCACTACACACCACCACAAGAAACATGGGAAGACTAGAGATAAATCTTGCCTTTGATTTTGGGTAGAAACGATGGAGAATCTCACGGCACAAGCTGGATTTTCCTTCGGCCGAAGCTTCCTTCTTCTTCTCTTCTTCTCCTTTGTTTTCCTCTCTTTTCTCTCTCTTTGGTCGACTAACCAGCTCAAATGGACGGTAATTCCCTCTTTTACATCTCAATTTAGCCACTCATCAAGCCTAATACCTACACTTCCATGCATGGCGACACATGGCACCCAAATGGACACCTTGGCGCCACCTCACCAGCTTCTCTCTTCCCCTTGGGCGTACGTGGGGCTGCTTCATGGGCTGGCTTGGCCGAATTAATTGGCCAGCCCATTCATCCTTCCTTTAAGCCCAATTAAGTCCAATTAAATCATACCTTAATATCTCAAAGTCTACTCCTAGCCGTAGGTCACATGCACACTCCTATTCATTCAATTGCGAATACCAACTTAGTCATATACCATAGCTACCATGTCCATCAAAATAGTCCAATTATGGCTCAATAGCCCAATGGCTAGAATTCCACAAATTAAATTGGCCACAATCGTCACATGTCCAAGAATCGTCAAAATTGAGGATGCCACAAGCATGATGGGTGAATTGAACTTCTTTTTGGGACTTCAAGTCAAACAATCAAAAGAAGGAACTTTTATCCACCAAGAGAAGTATGCAAAAGACCTCATTAAGAAGTTTGGAATGGAGAATTGCAAAAAGACATAAACTCTTATGTCAAGTTCATTAAAGCTGGACAAAGATGAAAAAGGAATGAGTGTAGACCAAAACTATACAAAGAGCATAATTGGTTCACTTCTTTACCTTACTACATCTAGACCTGATATTTTATTTTGTGTTTGTATTTGTGCTAGATTTCAATCTAATCCTAAAGAATCTCACATGACTCGCTGTGAAGCGTATTATCAAATATGTTGCAACCACATCTAAGCTAGGTCTCTAGTATTCTAAAGAATGAGACTTTACTCCCCTTAGATATTCGATGCTGACTTGGCTGGCTGTAAAGTGGATAGGAAAAGCACTATAGATACATGTCAACTATTGGAAACGAGGTTGGTATCTTGGTTCTCAAGAAAACAGGGTACCATAGCTCTTTCAATCGCTAAAGCATAATACATAGCTCTTGGGAGTTGCTGCTCTCAAATACTATGGATGCAACAATAATTGAAAGATTTTGGAGTTGAAGAATCTTGCATAGAAATCAAGTGTGACAATACTAGCACGATCAATCTTACAAAGAATCCAATACTTCACTCAAGGGCAAAGCACATCGAAATCAAGCATCATTTCATTAGAGACCATGTTCAAAATGGAGAAGTGGTGATTCAATTCATTGATTCAAAGAACCAATTAGCAGACATATTCACAAAGCCCTTAGAGAAAGCTCACTTTGAATCAATTCGCTTAAGACTGAATATCGTAAGATTTGAAGAAGTTCGAGTCTAAGCTAGAGTCTTGAAAAGTTCAAACTCAAGGTAAGGTCCGAAGGTGTTCGGACTCAAAAGTAAGTCAGAAAGGTCGGACACGAGGTAAAGTCGGAAATTCGCAAACTCGACATAAAGTCGATTGCGTATTTCGTTTTCTTTATTTTATGATGTATTAAATTAATAATTGCTTTTGAAATATTGAAATCTACTTTTTATTCGATTTCGACATAATTATGGCAGTTTTCTTTTTCAAAATTGGCAGTTTTATTTTTTCTTTCTTGCGACGGTTCAGTATCTCTGTTTTATTTTTTCTTACTATTTATACTTCCGAATCGTCGTCTTCATCCGTCACAACGTTCAAAAGTCATCTCGTTTAATCCTTCTTAAAACCCTAAAAGCCAAAAAAATTCTCCACTAGCGTCCCTGTTTGATTTCTTTACTCGGTAAAAAATCCAACCTTTTGCGAACAAGTTGATTATTTGCTCGATTCAAGCATGTCTTCAAGAAAGTCATCAAGACTTACTAGAAAAGGACCACGGGCGACAAGAGGGTCCTACCGGAGTGGACCTCACGGGCGAAGAAGATTCTTCACAAAGGAGACTTCGATTCATCAACGGTATGAAGAGGAAGTGATTATCGAGGCTGCACCGGTAAAAACCTTGAAACCCAAGTTTGCTTATTCTTTGTATAGAAAGTTGAAAGATGAGGGTACAGAGTTAAGGCTAGTCGATGAATTTCTGAAGGAGAGAGGATATAGAAACGAATATATTTTCTTGCGAGAAATGGAAGATTAGGTATTGTTAAGAAAGGGTTCGCTAAGAGCACATTCGAAAACATTCCTAGTGACCACGGTATGGAACCGCGAATCAGCCTATGGATGATGAAGAAAGGCTCATTCTCTCAATTCCAACCACAAATGGGTGTTGCGGTGAACACCATTTGTCCCTAAGGAAGTTTATTTCAATCAAGAGAACATGAGCGAATCTATACTAAGTTCTGAAGAGAGGAGTTGTGAATCCTAGAAGTGTGGATTTTGATTTTTCTTGATTCGATCAAGATAAATCTCGGGGAAAGTTCTCTAGCCGCAGCTCGAGAAGTTCGGCACGGACGTGACAAGTGGTTATCTGAATTGACAACATACTTTTTACTCCAACTTGTCATTTTTAGATGCAAACGGGTTATCCTTCATCTTTATGGACAAAGAATTTGTTGTGGATGTTGACACTCTTGTTGATATAATTGAGGTGGAAAGAAGGTGTTTCCAACCAATTAAAGTATCCACAACCGTGCTACACTTGAGATTGTGCGAGACGAGAGCTTGGAAGGCAAAATATCCTACATCGGGATGAATGCCTCTAATATTCTGCTTTGCACAAAATTATCATAAATTGTCTCGGACCGAAGGCAACCTCAAAAATAGACGTCTCTAACACGAAGCCAAACTCATGTTTGCTCTAAATGAAAGCGGGGCCTTTTCACTTCCCCATGTTATCCTCTTCCACATGTACAGACAAGGTAACTAAGGATAAAGGCTAGTTGCCGTATTCATCTCTAGTCACTAGGTTGTTTAGGCACTTTAAGATACAAATTCCTGCACCCTTATGCCTGACCAACTTAAGTCTGATGCTTGTGGGATACAAAATGGTGATGAAGATGAAGCTTCAAGAGTTGAACACTGCATTGGAAGGATAGAAGGAGAAGACACCTTCAAAAGAGTTGGCCTACTGTTCTTTGCCAAAAGAAATGGCAAAGAGCCCATGGTTGTTACTAAGAAAAGAGAAGGAAGGTCATCCTACAAGATGAGGATGATGAAGAAGAGATTGACAATGCCATGACTCTTTTGCTCTTACAAGATTGAAGACACGATCCAATTTGAGAATTGACAATCAAAGAGAGTAAGGAGAGAAGCGAAGCAAAAGAAGAAGCAGAGAGAATGAGAAGAGAGGAAGAACGAGGAAAGAAAGAGAAGAGGAAAGGAAGAAAAGAGAAGAAGAAGAAGTGATGACGGAGAGAAGAGGAAAGGAAGAGAAGAGAAGAAGAAGAAGTGAGACGGAGAAGAGAAGAGGGCAATAGAGAAGAGAAGAGAGAGACGGAAAAGAGAAGAAGAAGAAAGAAAAAGAGAAGAAGAGGAAATGAGAAAGAAGAGGAAGAAAGAAAAATGAGAGATGAAGAGGAGAGCAAGGCTCAAGAGGATTTTCTTTGAGGAATTTGAGCCATCCCGCTCCAAGAACACTCTGGAAATGAGACTAAACCGCATCAAACTACTGGAGATGAAATGGAAATTGGCGTAGAATACTCAACTCCACCCATTGGCAACAAGATAGGGGAGTTGCTGCGATCAAGGTACCTTATCGCCACTTCATACATTGATGTCGATAGAGTCGTGCGATGGCGGGGCCATTTATGCATCACACTTTCCTAAGATTGAAGAATCCTCTCCATCCGAAGGGCAAAGGGTGAAAGAGAAGCACCTCGCTTTCAAACTCAAAGAACATAGTCTCGCTGGTCCAAGTTCGAGTAATGCTAATTCCCTGATTTTTCATTGTTGGATATCATGGTGGACCTTAAAAAGCAGGTTTATGGGATGGATTACAAGGCGAGAGACCCGAAAAGGCAATGTCGGCTACTTCCTCGACAATGCAAGACCAAATCAATGCACTCAAACTTCAAGTGGAATTGAATGTAAAGGGCGAGTTGGACTCGTAAAGGAAGCTCTCATTAGCCTTGAGAAGATAGTGCACTCGCTCGGTGAATACCATCTTGTTCGCATTCCCAAGGAGCCCGAATTTTATCAACCTCATTCTTGATTCCTCTACCTCCTTTTGATGGGACAAAAGGGGGAGAGCTTTGTAACTTTGAACTTTTATTTCTTGAATTAGGTGAACTTTTATTTCGTTTGTTCTGTTTATGTTTATGACCTTAAACATTTGGGTACATTTGGGTTATTTAAATATTTGAACTCATGACTTTATGCGATTTGATGATTGGATTTGTTAGACTTGTGAACTTTGCCCAGGATCATTATATTTGTGAGGATAATTGTTTTTTGGACTAAAATCTTCCGTGCTTGCAAAAGTATTCCTCAAAATATGTCGACCTTTCTATTGCGGGTTAAGAGTTTTACAAATTTGCCGAGTGTTTGTCACCATCAAAAAGGGGAGATTGTTAAAGAAAAATCCCTTATAAGTTTTGAAGTTAACAAAACACCCGCATCAGCTAAGTCTGAAGAATCCAGGACTCAGTCACTTGAGTCTGAAGAGTTCAAGACCCAAGCGTTTCTGTTTGAAGGTTACTAGACCCAGAAGTTACGGTCTGATGATCTCTAGACCCTATTAAAGTCTGAAAATAGTCGACTCGTTTTGCGGATTTTGCCAAGCTGTCGGCAGTTTATTCTTATGGTTAAGGAAATCAAGAATTGATATTATCTTCCTTAATTTATCCATGAAGATCTCATCGGCTGTGATTCTAAGCTCGAAAGATTTTTGGATTTGATCCGTTGAAGATCAAGCAAGTTTTGGAAGGATCCACTTTTTGAAAACTCAAGATCCCGATTGTATGGGCGAGCAGATTAACGAGCTATCTTCCACTTATATTCGACACATGAAGATACCTAAATTGATTCATTCAAATGGGTAGATTGGTTGAACTCTTGGAAAGTGCTAAAGGCTATGGAAGCACGAAGGATATTTAAGGTGTGTCAAAGTTATTCTGAAAGAGAGAATGAGCCGATAGAAAAATTCAAGTTCGAACCTGAAACTCCTTGTTCTCAAAAAAATCTCTTGAGCTCAAATTGTGTGTACTAAGGAGAGATACTTACAGTGTGAAATTACGAGAAGCTGTAGAATAGACTTTCAACAAAGAAGTCTAGATCGTAAAACCGTAAAGCTCTCATTTGTTACATAGTGATTATAGCGTTGGCTACCGGTGTGGAGAGTGGGTAGGCTTACAATAAGCCGAACCACTATAAACTTTAATTGTCAAAATTCTCTTACCCTACTCTCTTTATTTTAATAGTTGCGTGATTCATTTACTTCTAATTTTAATCAAAGCCAAAGGATTTTGGTTAAAGGTTTGAAAAAGAATTTCATAAACACCTATTCACCCCCAAGTGTAGTTACTAGCCTATATCACACTTGCCTTAGATTCAAGCACAAATCAGCAACAAACAAAGGCAAAACGGCATTACATAAAAACGGACGAACTCCCTTCCTTCTTCCTCGCGCAGCCTCCCTCTTCCTCTCTCTCGGTTTCTCTCACTCTCTCAGCAACTCTCTCTCTCTTTCTTTTTGGTTGTTTAAATACTTGCCTTAGGTTAATTTTGCATGGAAGGACACTTGTCCTTGTAAGAAGGACACATGGCTTCATGGGAAGGACACTTGTCGTTCTCCACGCAAGCGATGGGCTCTCTTTCTCTTTGGGCTAGATTTGGGCCAGCTTTTTGGTTGGCCGAATGGTGGGGTCAGGCCTCCTTTCGGCTGTCTTGGGCCTTAACTAAATCAGCCCACATTTGCTCCTTAATCCACCTTAATTCCCACTTAATTTCATAAATCTCAAATAGTCACTTGGTTATATAAAATTGCAACATTCATCAAATGACAATCCAACTTATAAAGTATATGGCCAGAATAGAAAATTCTTTTGTCAGCCTTATCCTTTAGTACAATCCTTGATCATACTTAGTTATAGGATGCATTTCCAAATCAAAACAATAGCCCATTAAATGTTCGGCCTTGTTTAATTGAAATCTATTAGTCTAATGGCCATAAAATCCAATGGCGCTTCCATCATCTATTCATGGTTCATGGTATACCTGGGGTTGTCATAAAATTTTGGGATGCCACATGCTTAGACACAATCATGAGTCAGAGGACTTACCTTGGCCTTGATTCCTTCCTGCAAGTCGATATAGTTCACATAACCAATCAATCACTCATTTCACAAATCAATTCATCTCCTCAAATTGAATCATCGATCAATCAACTCATTCGATTCCATGACATCGAGACCATTCCCTAGCCATCTCAATCAATACTATCTATAAAGTCAAATCATAATTAGGACTGCTCACTCTAAGCCGATAACAGACAAAAGTATAGGTCATACTAAGCTGATAAGGTTAAGGTATACCGCTCTCACTAAGCTGATATATCGAGACCCTCAAACGATATAGTATACCGATATACCGCGGCATCCTCAATTTTCGACAACCTTAAAGATGCAATGATTGTGGTGATCAAAATTTGTGGAATTTTAGCCATTAGACTATTGAGTTACAATTGAATTGTTTTTTGACATGGTAGCCATAGTATATAACTAAGTTGGTATTTGTAATCGAATGTATATGAGTGTACATATAACCTTCGGCTAAGGAGTAGCTTTGAGAGATTAAAAGCATGATTGGAAATTGGACTTAATTGGGCTTAATGAAGGGATTTTGGGTCGCCAAGTGATCAAGCCAAGACCAGCCCAAGGCAGCATCGTCCACGCACGCAAAGGGAGGAGAATGGCTGGATGAGGTGGCGCGAGCTGTCCACCTTGCTGCCATGTGTCGCCGTGCATGGAGGAGTAGACTTTAGGCTTAATGATGGCTCAATTGAGGTATAAAAGGGGAAGTTACCGTCCATTGAACCCTTTAGTCGACTGAAGAGAGAGAGAGAGAGAGAGAGAGAGAGAGAGAGAGAGAGAGAGACGGAGAGAAGTCGAAGAAGAAGAAGAAAGGGGAGAGAAGGCTTCATCCGAGGAAGATCCAAGCTTGTGCCGTGAGATTTCTTCACCGTTTCTACCAAATTAAAAGGCAAGATTGAATCTCTTACCTACCTATGCTTGCTGTGTGGGTGTGTGATGGCCGAAAATTGTGAGTTAAAGGGTCGGAAGTTGGTATTTTTGGAGAAAGCTTGAGATGGGTACAATCAGGTTTGAGAGGAGGTTGTTGCGCCAGTAGCTTCCATGAGTTGGTAGGTGCGTTTTAGGGTTGAAATCTGACCTTGATGTCTTCATGGAAGTTGTAGTACACATCCTAAGCTATAACCTAGTTGAATTTGAGGGTATTTGAGTGAGATTAGAGGGGTGAAACCTAATTTCTTTGGAACCGGGTGCATGTTGAACTCGTTAGTTGACCTTTGGTGTTTGTGAGCTTCTGATCATGTGTTTTGTTTTGGAATTTGTACTGACTTCTTCTTGTGATTTGTAAAGGACATCTTGATGTATAACATACTGAAAATTTAGTTGATTTCATTCGGTACAACCTAGTGAATTGTGTGTTTCTTTACGGACTTGGATTCTGGAGTTGTATCGATGCAAGGTCAGTAGGTTGTTAAGCTTGTAAGATGACTTTTACTTGAGAATTTTACTTCAAATCTTAAAGAGAAGTTGTAGGAAACATGTTCAACGACAACATATCCAAAAATGAGAGAAAAAGAAAGGGCTTAAGTAGCTCAATTGAGGTGGTTTTGTCGATAGTGCATCCTGTATGATTCAAAAACTAGAGTAGAGGTTTGTGATTTTTTGTATTGCATTTTGTGGGACGAATTTGATGATGATTCCTTCATGAGAAATGATCTTTAAACTCTTGGTTAAGACATACCGAAATTTGGTAATTTTTGAAGGTGATTTGGCACCCTAAACTAGTGGATCTTGTGAGTGGTGTAAACTGGAATTTTCAATACTTAAACCTGTTTTGGCCTAATCTATGTATTCTGTGTAAACATTGTTTGAGTATGGTTTTTCAATGAAAGTGAAAATTTCTAGGTCTTATTGTCAATATGGTGAAGAGTCATTGTCTTTGAGAGTCAACGGAGTGGTACATTGGGATCATATTCTACCACTATACAAACTGTTTAGTATTGAAACTTGTTGAATTGATATAGCTGATTATACTTCTTGGTGTCATGATATTCAAAGCATGCTATCTTCATGAATCATATGTTGTAGTGCTCTAGTCATTGTGTGTGCGTGCCTTGAAATGTTTGGAAAGAGCAATTGAGGTTCAATTGAGATAATTTCTCAAACTTGTGCATGCTGAATTGCTGGGAATTAGTTGGATGAAGCATGTTAAGTGAAATTCATGTCATATGAGTGGAGACACATGGTATTGCTTGTTATGCTTATGAACATCATATAACACGTTATGAATCATGCATATGAAAGAGATAATTGTATGATATGTGCTGATTATGCCCCGGAGAGTGTCGGGATGCCCAGCTAGGGAGTGAAAATGCTTTGGATGCCCGGTGAGCCCGTGAGCGTAAACTGATGGCCTCGGAGTTGAGATGCCCGGAGCGTTGGGGGTGCCGAAGCACGGATGGTGTGTACCGTGGTTGCCTCGTGATGCTAGTTGAGGTGCGAGATGCTCGGCCAGTGGAGTGTAAATGCTGGAAGCACGGGTGGTGGGTACCGTGAATTCCTCATGATGCCAGGTTTGGATGTGAGATGCCGGAATGTGGGGTGGCCGAGCCGGGTGGTGTGTACGGAATTTGCAATTGAAATTGCATGAATTTGATATGTCTGCATGAGCATGGTTATTATGTGAAAGATGTACACGATATTATTGAGATGTGTATGCATGAATTGAGTTAATCATGTAAGAGGTGCACGTGATGAAACGTTGGCAATTGTACTTACCGAATTATATGATGTGTTCCATATGTATGCAAGATGCCGATGTGCAAAGAGAATATGTGATGAGATATACATGTATACGCATGAGCAATGGCTGAATTGTGGAATGCATATGATGAGTTATGTGAACATGAGAAATGCTTGTCTTGTGAGTGTACTTGTTTTGATGGATGCATGATCTCGGCAAGAATGTTAAAACATGAATGGCTGAAAGCATATATTTGGTGTTCACTTGTGATAATTACATGATGTTTAATGCTATTTGATTGTTAGGTGGTCTTATGATGTGATTGGTTTGTCTTGTATGGGTAGTCCTAGAGATCACATTTACGCGAGTGGTTGTACTCACCCCTTTTGGGGACTAAACATTTCAGCTTAATCATGTCGCTACCTCCCGGCTGCACCCAGGCGATTCTATGGCATAACCTTCGACGTGGATGTGAGGGTGCTACACACTGACGACCCTAAGTCCCCTGTTATCCTATTTTAGAGTGAACGCGGGTCAAGTTTGATGTGGGCCCGGAGAGCGGCCCGGATATCGGGAGTTGGTATCCGTCTACACTGTCGAGACGGGGTGATGATGGGGATGATGCCGCCGCCGTCGCCCGGAGCCCTCGGGCCGGAGATAGAGTGCGAGCTAGGCGGGAGGCTGGTGGGTTCCCACAAGACCGGTCTAGAGGGATGGATAGCTTATGTATAGGTTTTCTTTGATGAGGGGTAATGATTTTTGAGGTTTGCTTCTTCGTGGTAGTTTTTGATGTATCATTTACCCCGAAAAAGATCAAGGAAGATCCATCCTTTTATAATGTAAATAAAAGAACCGGCTCCTATTATCTATTATCTTTTAATTGTGTGCATTGGCCCGTGTTGTTTGGGAGAGTCGTAACTTCCGCTTTCGCTATTCAAGTGCGTTGGGACCTTTTTTTTTTAAAAAAAAAAGAGCCCGAGAGTTGGTAGCTCTCAAAGGACTACACAAGTAGGGATCGTAATAGCCTCAAGAGGGTTTGGGGTGTTACATATTTGCTCTCGCTAAGTTGGCATATCGCCCGCAAGCAAATATAGTATATCACACGATGCTCACTCTAAGGCTGATAAAGTGTACCGTTTACGCAACTTGACATATCGAATTTTTGGCCGATATAGTACACTATTATCACCATTCGAGAACGCCACCAATTTTATCCTTTGTGATAAAATAATTATGTGTAGGTGCTGGGCGCCGGCCTTAGCCAAAATACAATATTTTCCTTTTCATAAATACCACCATTTTATATGATCCACCAAAATACTTTTCGCATTGTAAACCGACGCTTGGTTATTTTCCTATTAATTATTGAAATTAAATAAATTTAGGAATAAATTCCTAAAATCACAAATCATGCACAATTAGCAAAAATTAGAATTCAATTAATCAAACGGATCACACCATTACAATCAAGACAAGATTCCAATCACCGGCTATCTCGGTCTAATTTATGAAAAATAAATAAATAATTAATTAATTAATTATGGAAAATAATTAATAAATACCAATAAATAGGACTTAGGCCCATAAATCCTAATTAAAAGCTGAGACGCAGTCAGGAAAACTTCCGAACCACTCTAGATAAATACTAGAGCTTGTCAAGGTCCTATTTGCACTAAACTAACCACCTAACATGCATTTGATAAATAACTAATTCACTAATCCATTCTAACTAACCACATAATCTAGCTTATTCTAAACTAATCAACCCCTTAAACATCATTAACTTACTAAAGTAGGGATTAGTGAGTTAAACTCACTTGTTTAATGATCCATTAGGATCAAAACAACGAGGACATAGTGAGACTCGATAAACTCCTAAGCGGGATCGCAAATGGGGTTGGGGAAAGCCTTGAAAACGGGCCCGACGCGTCTTCCCGGAAAATGGTAAGGGTTTCGATTATGAGGTGGTGACGATTGGGGCCAAGAGAGGGCTTGGGTAGCCGGCTAAGGCAAGTAAACCGGCAAAGGCGAGTGGCGTGGCACTCAGAAGCAAAGCTCGACGAGCAACTCCGGTGGGGCGTCGACTCGGGCGTCCCACGAAGGCAACGCACGCCTTCCCGATGGCCTGCGGTTTGGACAAGATGGCGGTGACGCCGTGGGTGGCCGGCCGGCGGTGGCGTGCGCGAGTAGACGAGCACACGAGGAGCAACCGCGACACTGGGCTGGCTCCGGGTGGCTAGCGGCGTCAACGAGAAAAGGGGAAGTGCTGGTCGGCTAGCTAGGTTGCCGAGCTCAAAAATAGCAAGGAGGAGGGGAGATGATCGACGAGTTGGGGAGAAAGAAAGAGGGGGACCGGCCGCTTTATGGGGGACCACCAAAGCCTTCAACTCCATCTTCTTGTCCCCCTTGGATGACCTCACCATACCAGCTAGCTTCCTCAGCAAATTGTAGACCAAAATGCCCCTTCTTCAAGACTTGAGATGGTCCACAAGACGTGGCCATGGGGGCACACGAATTTTGATTGATTTTGCTTCAATTGGACACCAATTCCTCCTTGAATCTACTCAATTCAGTCTCTAAAAATCCAATCATTAAGCCCACGATCCAATTGGTATCTTTCCTCGCCAATATATCCCACTTGCATCCCAATTTCGCGATAAAAATGGCCCTATACATTTTACGGACAAAAACGACCCTACCTTGACTTTTTCCCAAAAACCTCGGTTTGTAGAAAATTCTTCAAAAGACGAGTTGACGTTCCTCAAATAACTCGTGACATGACATAACTTTCAATTTCTGAAATCGGATTCAAATTCGCAGTTAATTTCAATTCGACATGATTTTAACATGACTTAGGCTACCGGGTATAGCTTTTAGAAATTTTTAGTGCAAATGACTCGTGGTCGATTTTCTTAGAGCCACAATAAAACCCATTTGACACATTGACGATTTTTGGTGGTCGTGAAAATCTCTGAGATTTCGATTACGAATGCGGGGTACCAAAATGAAGAAGAATCGCCTAATCGGTCGATGAAAATTTTGCAATTTAATGGAATCACCTACAATTAGCTACACATCTCGATCAAACCAAACTATTTCTGATCCTTGATCAATTTTTTTAAACGTACTATAATGACCTCTTGATGAGCACGGTCGATAGTTGAGTCCTAGTCGAATTCTCAAGTCTATTGCATTAAAATTCCTTAATGACTTTCCTATATAGTTTTGTTATCTCATGAGTGATCGGCTCGAGGAATAGAACTATAGGCACGTCAATGAAAGGCTCGATTAATTTAATTGGAAACGGGCGAAAAATCCAGGATGTCACATGATGGCGGTTCCTCGGAACGTTTTGGTTGAGCTATGAGGGTTACCAAACGGAGTTTTGACTACCATGCCCTAGGGGGTCAATGGGTCTATGAACTCGTGGTACCACCGTCGAGGCCTACCGAGGGCCTGCTCAGGGTACCATATTGGTTCGAGCATGGTTTCACTACGGTTTCAATGGATTCGTGTGGGTCCCCTCCGAGGTTTTGAAATTCCCACTTGTGGTAGTTGATGCCACTCTAGGTGAGAGTGCAATTAACCTTCATGATGAAGCTATGGAGGACCCGACGCCCTCGCTTTGTGGAGACCGAAGGATCATGAATGTGTCCGACTAGCTAGTCTTGGGATGGCTTGTTTTGAGAGCCGTCTATTGTAGGCTTTTGTCTTTAGACTAGTCTTGTATGTAAACCGGGGTATTTATAAAAGTGTTTTGGTTGTGAGTATGCTTCATACTTTTCTATCCCATGTTAGTTGTTGTCGGGGGGTTTGGTTTCGCTTCCACATGTGCATTAAAATGAATAGGTTGGTGACGCATCCCGAGACATTGCAATTTTATTGACCACCGAGGATGGACATGCACTTTGAGGATCGGGGCATGACACAAAGTCTTTCCAATTTGGATGGTTGGAGTTGAAGTGAGAATTTCACATAGGAGCTCTTGCTAGGGAAGGAGTTGGAAGCAATTTTATCTTATCTTCAAAGTTTTTGGCTTGTAAACCCGATGGAGATACAAATTGACTATTCTTTTTCTTGGCCTCAAAGCAAATATCTTTTGTGTAAGCCCATGACCAAACCTACATTACGGTCCCCTCAAAGACCTTTTGTTCAACGAATTTGTAATCCTTGTGAACATTATCAAAGCTTTCGACATAGGTTACGTGAGACCCTCCAAGTGAGAATTGTATAGTTTTCCACATCAAGGTTGGGAATAAAAGTCTTTTTTGAGAGCTAGTGTGAAAGACCTTTTGATTAGGTTATTTCAATATGGCAAATTTGATTTAACCCTTAGATAGTTAAATTAGATAGTTAAATTAAACTTCATTTTGTTCAACTCCTCTCCAAGGAATTTGACGATTGGGTACTATTTACCATGACATGTTTGAATGATTTCACAAGATTAATCTTTGAGCAATCTCAAAAAAAAAAAAAAAAAAATTGAAGATATATGTTCTCTAATGAATTGGTTTTTGGTTATCATAAACCATATCCTTTATTTTAGGTTTTGGTTAGCCTAAACTATACCCTTTGTCTAAAGGTTTTACTCAATCTTAAATGTCATCCCTTAATATCTTGGTAAACCCTTAAACATAAACCTCATCTCTTAGGTTTTCGGTAAATCTTAAACTCGCCCCTTAGGTTCTGGTAAACTTCAAACTTCGCCTAGGAAATCTCGTCCTCTAAGTTCTTGGTAAACATTAAACATTATCCTTTAGGTTCTTGGTAAACCTTAAACCTCTTTCTTTACATTCTACGTTATCCTCATAAACCTTGACTTTAGACTTTAGGTTATCTTCATAAACCTTGACTTCAAGCTCTAGGTTATCATCATAAACCTTGACTTTAGGTTCTATGTCATCGTTAAATCTTGTCTTTAAGTTAGTGGTCATCCTTAAACAATTCCCTTTCTTTAGCAATCTCATTTCCTTCATTCCATTTCCCATGAGAGATGGAGAGAGAGATCTCAAACATGAGTTCAAACATCTCAATGAGTGAAGGTAAGTATCTAGATATGTCCTTGATCAAATGTCATTTCTCTTTGTTATTTTCTTTTTTCCAAAATAAGTCGACTAAAAATTGTAGGCATCAATTTATCTTTTAAATGAAATCTCATCGAACTCCCACTCAAAAGAAGTGATGCTATTGGTACCCGAGTTTTAATCGACAAATAAACAAGTAAAAAAAATTGAGATTTGGGTTTCTAATCGTGATGGTCCCTATTTCTTAACAAAAAAAATATTGTTTTTCATTTCTTTCTTCCGCATTATTGCTTTTAAGCAATTTCCAAATCATTTTTAAGAAAAACCGAAAAGTCGGACGGTTGGCTTTCAAATTGACTTTTTAGTCAAAAGGCTTCTTTGTCAACCCTTTGATCAAAGTCAACCCTAGGTCAAAAATTAGCATTTCGCCCAAAATGATGTCATTAGCTTTAATTTCACTATTGTCAAATCAATTTTTAAAAATACAAAGATTTTTGACCAAAAAATCAACATTTTATAAAAAAGTTAACTAAATGATTGACTTTTAATCAAACCTTGACCAAAAAAATTGAAAAATTGAAAATTCTCAAAACATTTTATTTTATATCAATTTTGATTTATGTGTTGAAAATTTCATAAAATTTGATTAAAAACCTTTAGGTTCTAAATTAACCAAAAATAAAATTACTTTTGTCTTAGCCATAATTGGATGTAGTTCCTTTTATGACATTTTGTCTAGTGCTATTCTAAATTCACCCATGTTTTCAATTTCACAAATTGCTATAATGAAAGACAAATTGTCATTTTAAGCCATAATTAGGGGGTCAAAATTGGATTTTCATGCTTTGCGAATAGAAAATTATTTTACTCTTTCATTAAGATAAGTCCAAATCCAGGGTCAATTTTGAGAAATTCACATTAGAACTTCTTGATTTAAGTTTCACTCTCTTGAATGTAATAAATTCGAGCCATCGAGAAAAATTTACGTCGACTCATTTAAGGCTATGGTTCGTTTCATGAATCTAAGTCCAATTTTAATATTCGACACTCATTCATTTTTTTTGCCTAAGTTTTGGCACTTCAATTCAAGTCAATTTGAATACATTAGGTGATCCTATACACGGGCAATTAGTTAAATAGGTTGATTGTAATATAAAATTGAATTCAATTGCAATTAATTTTCAATTTTGGACACATAAAAGTGCAAAATTGCTCATTTTAGCCCTTAAGGCTCGATCTTATGTACCAATGGTTTTGGCCCTTTTTTTTTTTTTGCGATAAACGCTCAATTAGCTTAATAGAATGTCCATAGATTACATTTACAGAGTTTAATCAGCCTAACTGAATCAAAATTGGACCATTTCTCCTCAAATCGTGGAAGTTTTTTTTTTTTTTTTTTTCATTTTGGTCAATGAGGGACCAAATTACATAAATTTAAAACCCACAAAGGCACACAAGTTTGAACTAGCCAGAACCAGTCAAGAATCGATTAGGAACTTTGTCCAGGCGGTGTGAACCGGTCTGACCAGGTCCAATCGGCTGCTAGTGAGGCAAGTCGGTTCGGCCCCTGCGGCCGAGCCCTGACCTCCAGTGACCAATTCCGAGATCTTCGCCTACTTAGTTTCACTTAAATGCCCTCACTTTCTCACAATTTTGTTGATTGACCCTCGAATTTCATGAATTTGCAATTTCATTCCTAATTAGTCCCTTATGCGCAATTCTCGCTTTAGACTCCAATTTTCGCAATTTGGACCTATCCGATCGGTTGTCCGACACCTCTTAATGATAATTAACCCTTTAAAACCTAATTTAGCCATTAGATCAATTTTTCAACTGTCAAATTAAACCGACACCAAAGTCGGCTGATTTGGGACTAGCATAAATAGATTTTTCCCTCCAAATGTTGGAGGGACTCATTGTGCTAAACTTCAGATAAAATTTCACAGAAAATCCTCTTCACCTTTCCTTTTTCCCACCATCTCTCTCTCCTTCACTGGTTTTGCCGCCAAACCACAACC
The DNA here is from genome assembly GCA_014182555.1 of Eucalyptus erythrocorys. NCBI lineage: Eukaryota > Viridiplantae > Streptophyta > Magnoliopsida > Myrtales > Myrtaceae > Eucalyptus > Eucalyptus erythrocorys. The sequence continues at coordinate 18,665,709 of CM024599.1, read as the reverse complement.
GCTCGCCAATCCAACGCACGGCTTCGCTAATCGCCCCCTCGATGGCCTTCCTCACTTGATTTTTCGGTGTATTGAAGACTATCATCTCCTTGAGCGACCTCTAATCATCTCTATTATGGCCCCGATCTCAGCTCAAGGAGCTGCCGGTGTTCGAGTTAGTGGTTGAACCTACGTTGTTTTCTACTTGATCAACGACCATTGGCTGTTCCACTAGCCGATAGTCATTCCCGTGTTGTTCTCGGGGTTGTCCTCGACCATCCAGAGGTCGGGCATTGAGCAAACAGACCACCGGATTGTCTCACGGTGGTAGATCTTGATCCGGGCAGTCAAACACGGTCGGATCCAAATCGATTCTTTCCACCGCCTGAATTGGTGGTCATGAAGATCCCTAAGGTCACTGATCACCTCCAATCTGCTCCTCAAGCTGTTCACGACCGACCTGCAGGCAGTTGGAGCTTGGCCAAATCTTCTCACATTGTCCATTCCTTCCCCTAACACTTGAAGGCAAGTCCAATTTTGGACCGGTTCTGCTCAACCTCAAACTAGTGGTTTGTGGTGATCTAATCCCTACCCTAGGTGGTCCGTGGAAGTTCAATCGTGATCTTGGAGGTCCATTCAAGCTCCGAGTGATGATCATTTCATCCAATCACATCAAAATTGAATCACATAAAAGGTAACGTCTCAAACTTGAATCACGATGAAGTGAGGGTTAGAATAGCCAACCAAGGCTAGGATTCATAGTTAGAACTACATAAAATGCTTAGATCTATTGGTGATAAGGCTTGATCAATAATTTGTTGAGGTTGAAGGTGGATTGAAGATGATTTGTGGTTGATTGGATGATTTTGGTGTTAATCTGCAATTTTTCTACATCTATGATAAGTTCGCATTTTAGCCTAAAACACAGCATTAGATGACCTTATTTTAACTCGAGACCTTCTAGACTTCGAAAGCACATTCGAGGCATTTGATTTGATATTTGCACGGCCCGAACAGGTGACGTTTGGCCCTCGAAAGATACGTCACATTCTACTCGATTACGCAGATTTTCAATTCTTTTAGGTTTTGTTCTTATTTTGCCTCTAGAATTTGCCATTTTGTGTTGATTTCTATGACTGATTTTCAAGAAAAATTTCCTCACATGATTTGTTGCAAATTGTCTCATGTACAACATATACTTTTCTTTTCGATTTTTGGACAAGTTTTGGTAGGCCAAACAACCTAAATCAAGCATAAGTGCATACGCCCCCTACACTAATCCGAGATGCATTTGAGTGAAATTGAGGTATATAGATGAGTTCATTTGGCCTTAGAATCTTCATGAAATCGAAATATACATTGTGTGCTTTCTATCAGTGCATGATTTGCATGATTTCATTGCAATTTGGTATGTCAATTGCATGTGTAAACACATGTAATTAGGATGTCTAGTAATACATACCTGTTTTGTCATTTTCGTTATGATTTGTGTGCTCATAACTAGGCTTTGATATCTTAACAGCAAATGCTTGTCATTATGCATTCTATATGCCAATTCTTTCATTAGATTTTGACATGTTCTTAGGTGACCTAAATCGAACATTTTTTGTTACGTTGAAATTAGGTCAAAAAGCCTCATCATGTGCATACTTTGTCATGCATGTATGGGTATCTTAAAGACCAAATCTCATGATGATGCCTTCCTAACTAGTAAGGGTACGCATTTGCAAGCGTCATGTGCATATGTGGCTTGTAGTGAAAACTGCCATTTGGTATGTGAAAATTATACCGCAATTAGGTTAGTTGCGCTTTGAAATCCTCAAAGTATATCATTATAGTCTTAAATCATGTTGCATTCTCGTTGACTTGCATAGAGGGTTTTCGCATGCCGACTAAGGGTTAGATGTTTATTGTGACATCCTGAAATTTTCAGTCATGTTTTTCAATTTAATAAATCGGGCCTTTCATCAACGCGTCTATAGTAATCTTTGTTCTCGAGTTGATTACTCTAAGATAGTGAACTATCTAGTGAAGTCATTAAGGAATTTTAATGCAATAAAGCTTGAGGTCGATCGGTGGTGCTCTGTACGCAGATCGTTACGGCGAATAAAGATCGATCGGAGATTAGAGATAGTTGGTTCGAGCGAGATGTGGCTAAGTGTTGGTGATTCCACAATTTGCGGAATTCTCGTCAATCGACACTGGATTGATTTTCTGTCGTTTTGGTACCTTGTGTTCGGTATTTGAAACCTCGATATTTTCACGACAAACAAGAGTCAACAATGTCGAAGAAGAGGTTCCATTGTGGCTCAGAGAAATAAATACAAGTCATTTATACTAAAAAATTTCTAAGGATTGCCCACCTAAGTCATGCTAAAATCACGCCGGATTGAAATTAATCGTGAATTTGAATAGGTTCAAAAATTGAAAGTTTGTCATGTCACAAGTCATTTTAGGAAATCGACTCATCCTCCAAAGATTTTTCTACAAGCGAGATTTTTGGCGAAAAGTAAAATCTCTAGGGCCATTTCGGCCAGGAAAATTCAAAGGACCATTTTTATCGCGAAATGAGGATGCCAAGTTGATTTCTATTGGCAAGGAAAAATATCAATGTTTGATCGAGGACTTGATAGCACAATTTTTTAGGTCGAATTAAATTGATTTCGGGGAGGATTGAAATGGAATTGAAACTACTTCAAAAAATTCGTAGCCCCCATGCCCCACCCCCTTTGGACCCTCTCAATGGCTTCCTATGGAAGCTTTGGCCTAGAAAATTTGCTGAGAAAACTAGCTGGCCATGGTGGGACCATTCAGGGGATAAGAAGATAGAGAGGAGACCAAGTGGCCCTCCATAGCTACCAGTTCCCCTCCTTCTCCTTCCTTACGGCTCAACCCCCCATCTCCAGCAAGTTAAAGCTTCTAAAAACCTAGAAAATTTACCAACAAACCCCCTACCATCGCAACCACCCGCCAAGCCACTTGGAGCCACCGCATCGCCATTGCACCTAGCCGTGGGTCCGCGCGCCCCGGCTACTGCATGCTGCGCATCCACGGCCATCGTTCCACCCGGATGCGAACCCCAAGCCATCCCCGACCGTTCGAACCTTCCTCTTCATCGCCGAAGTGGCGATCACCCGTCAAGCGGTGGAAGGCTGGAGCACACTTTGTCTTTGTCCACCCACTGCCTTATTTCCGACCCAACAAGCAGCAGCTTCCTCCTTGGGCCCAGAACAAGCACGAGAACCCACGGGTCTGCAACACCTTTGTTTAGCCCATTTCCGAGCCCTTCCGAACCTCAAAGGTATTTTGCTTTGGAGTTTGTGGACCGCCTCCACGTCCCCCGTCGAAGTGATCTGTCAGTTATTAATCAAGTGAGTTTACTCACTAATCTTCGCTATGGAGTTAATTATGCTTAAGGGTTGATTAGTTTAAGTTAAGTATGGATTATGTGATTAGTTAGAATAGATTAGCAATTTAATTAATCATTGTGCATGTTAGGTGGCTAGAATAGTGTAATTAGCAAGTAGATAAGTCCTAGTATTTATCTAGATAGGTTTGAAATTTTGAACTTAGTTTCAGTATTTAACTAGGCTTTTTCCACCTAAGTGTGCATTTTACTATTTATTAGTATTTACTAATTAATTTTTTGAAATTATTTAATAAATTATTATTTTTCGGAAATTGGACCGTAGGATAGTCGATAGCTTGGAATTTATGCGGTGCAATAGTATGATTGGTTTATTTAATTGAGGGTTTGATTGTGCAAATTGAGTGTGATTTGGAATTTTGGGGTATTTATCCAAAAATTTAATAGTTTTGGCATTTAATTAGAAAATTACCCAGACTTCGGTTTATAGCACCAAAAAATGTTTTATCGACTATATAAAAAGATGGGAGTTTATAAAGTAAATATATTATATTTTTGGTTCAAAGGCCGATCGTGTACACGATTATTTTATTGAATATGATAAAATAGTGAAGTGGTGGATTGATTAGAGTGTTATCTTGTATCATTTGCGGGCTTGATACATCAAAACTAAGTGGCGGTATACCCTAAGTATCCTACACACGGCTTAGGTTGAGCAATTAAGTATCAGCACAGCTTTGGTGAGCATTAGCCTTATGCGAATCCACCCATGAGGCTTGATTCATCAGCTTAAGTGAGCAATATTCGTTGTTGCCAGCTAGTGGGGAGCATTTCTATCTATCTTGATGGGGTGAGCAGTCCTTGATGTGATCGAACTTGATAGATAATGTTGATTAGATTGATTGAGAGATGGTCTTAATGACATGGAATCGATTGAGTTGATTGATCGATGACTTGATCTGATTTGATGACTTGAATTGTTGATGTGGTTCAATGAATTTGTGAATTTTACTAACTTACAAAAGAAGAAATGGAGGCAAAAGGTAAGTCCTCGATTTGTTACTGTATCTAGGCAGCCCTTGGGGCATATTTTCTTCCTAGTCAGGAACTTAGGAGGTGAACTTCTTTGAGACGTTGTCTCACCCCGTTATGGAATAACATTTCAGGTCCTTAGATAGCAGCTCCTCCTAAGCGTTTTGGACAACGAAGAATGTCATTGAACATAAGTATTTCATTCAGCTTCATGAAACCCAAGGGGATGGGTTTATGAGCTCGTAAAGTCCGTGGTCTAGGTTGATGAGGCCTTACCCCATAAAGTACCCCATCAATATAGATCATGGTATTGTCAAAGCGAAATGGACGAGAGAGGGTCTCATACCTGAGTTTGTGGTCCCAATGTACGTGCTAGAAGTAGCTTTTGGAAAGGGTATGGCTAACCCTCACAGGTGGTTCGGTGGTGGACCCGAACACAGCAGGACCCAAAGTCATCGGTGTATTCGAGGAGGACTTGGATGCTTGAGAAGCTATAGCACTTAAAACCCTTATTTGTTTGTAGACTTTATATAGATCGGCTAGTATTTTTATATGAGATAGTTGATATGTATATATAAGTGTGGTTTGGTTTACAAAAATTTGTGACCACCTTTTCTATCCCATTTGAGTCTTTGTACGGGGATTAATTATTCGCTTTCGCATGCGCATTAAAATGAATGGGTGGGCGGCATCACGGAAAGTTGCTATTTAATCGACCGGCGAGGGGATGGTCACGCGCTTGGAAGATCAGGGCGTGACAATTACCTAATCATATATTAAATTATCTAATTCTTGGTAGTATGTGATTTTCATGTTGTATGTGCATTGCATGAATGATTTTTGGACTTAAATCACTCATGCAATCCCACCTAATTGACGTTAATTGATCCCGGACCCTTCTAAGTCGTAAGGTATACTTAGACCTTTCAAATACCACTAGTTTAGTGCAATTTGCTTATCGTTAGAGCCATTTCCATTTCTTCTAAGATAGATTAGAATTCTGACATAGAAGTTAAATTCGGATCCTTGTTTTACCCTTATCAAGGCGGAATTTTGTCATTTTTGTACCAATTTTTCAGTAGAGATTCTTGAGTGGGGACCCTCTACAAAGTTTGTTTGTTATCCCTTTATTTTCATTGTGGTGAAATTTCATGATTTCTAGGCCTCGTTTAGTAGGGTAAATCTCAATTACAATGACTTGATGTCCTACTGATTTGGCGATTTCTGGCGCAATGATGTGCGTGTAGATTTTTATAAAATCATGTTTAGCTCTTTAGGGAAACTTTCTTTATGAAAGTTGTTCTATATCATGTTATGCATGCTTTTTAATTTTTCAGAGTTGGATCATCAATGGGTACCATTCAATTTTGTTGATTTGATGTGCTTTGTCTGAAACATTTTGTTATAGTTCTTAGTTGTGATTGCTTATCTAGATCTTTTAGGCTAGTTTCTGCATGGAATTATTACAGGTCAAGTTCATGGAATTTGTTTCAAATCCCTTGATTTTCATTGTCAAAAGGTTTTCAATTAATAAATTGACCTTTCAATCACATTTTCCAAATCTTAATCGAAAATACCCATCTTTGCACATCGAAATGTCTTTGGTACATATGATATGTCCCATGTACAAGTTTAGAACCTTTTAAATACTTTATTTGACTTTGGAAAAGTCAAGGTTTGGAACAGTATTTAAAATGTCTGCAATATTTGTGAGTGCATTTATGCGGAAGCCTCAGACCTTTGAACAATCAAATACATTTCATAACCTAGATATTTCTTTGTCTAAATGTTTTCTTAAATCTCTTTGAACCTCTAATTTGGCATTGTGGTAGTCATGGTTTAGACTGTATTTAAAATGTCTATGATATCTATGAGTGTATTTATACAAGCACCAAACTAGCCTTCACAATTAAATGTGTTCCCATAGTCAAGACATCTCTTTGTCTCAAAACCCCACTTTCCATTATCAATGATTTCAAATTCATCCATGAAGCATCACATGTACCTTCCATGTAAATAATCATGTCATTCATTAGAAACACTTATGTTCGTGATTGGTGCATGCCTTTGGGATAAGTGACCCATCGACGGTCCACTTACTTGATTGATTGGTTGAAATAAGGTTTAAAAGGCATGCCTATGTATTTCATTCATCCTAATGCATGTGAATTCTGGATGTATGTTGAGTGCGATGCATAATACTAGAGGAAAGTCTTGGGGAATCACCATGAACATCTCTTTAGGGACTTACAAGCATTATTGGCCATGCGAGAACACATATAGTCAATAATGGCTATAAGTCATAAAATGAATTGGGTAGGCACTCTAGGGACCTCTGTATGAATTGCAAAGGCGATCCCAAGGCCCAAATTTGGTTGATTTTTGAACTTTGCTTCACTTGATTGATTGATCTTGACCCTATATCGTGTTTTTGATTGTTTTAACCTTTCTCAATGTTTCTTTCAATTGTATGTATCTAGCTATAGTTCATAGATTAGGATTAGACTAGGATCTTGAAGACGAGTTGACATGAAGATGGTGGAAGGTTGATGTCTATTAGACCATAATTTTGTACCATTTGTCCCCAACATGTCTCAAGTTCCCTCATTTGTATAAACACTCGATGAGTTGCGGGTTCTTTCTTTTGCTTACCTTTATTTGCTTTTAAGTTTGTTGTTTAGGATTACAAAATAGATTTACCATTTTACTTTGTTGTTTACTTACGACATTGTACTTTAAATTTAATTGTGTGCGTTCTTTTTATCTTTCTTATGAATAGAATGGCATGAAAATGACTATCCATGCATGATCATTTAGTTTAGGACAAACGATCATAAAAAGGTAAAAATAAATGCATGAACACCTTAGGTAATATGTGTGGCATCCGGATTTTCATCAGGCCTCGAATAAGTAAACGGCTTGTCCACCCAGATCGGCAAGTGCCGATAGACTACGTCATTGGCACCATTTGCGAACACCATTTCATCATCGTCATAGTCGGTATAGCATTAGGCCATCGTTTCATTACCACCTATCGTTTCAAAACATCAACTTTCACAAAGAAATTCCCATGCACGGCCATGCATACGTGAAAGTTTATGATGGAAATTGGAGACCTCCCAACATTTCTATGATAAAGGACCGCGGACCAATCCCGGCTTCATGCACGATTTTTCCTCCTTAGACGGCCGTGCTAGCGCACAGCCAACGGCCACGTTCTTTGGCCATGGAGCACGTAAAGTTTCCTCCCCCATTTGCAACGATTGAAGACCCTTTGAAAGACAAATCGGTTCTTCTCTCTACCTCTTCACAATTGATCAACGAAGGAAGAATGAAGACTTTGCTCATGCAAAACCATGCATGCGTCCCCATGATGGTCAACCAAGGCAAGGAGTTGACCCATACAACGTTCTGTTGAACGGTAAAACAGAATTTTCTCTTACGTGTTCAATTCTTTTTACAAGAATATAACCACGCATATATACACCGACGTAATCATCCTAGAATCTCCTACAAATCTAGAGATCTCCTATAAATCACTATAAATAAGGAGATCTCCTACAAATCAGAAGATACATATGTATATATAAAAACCTTAAATAGAAAAACTCTCCTATTGAGACCCTAATTGATAGCTCATGTTAACACTCCCCCTCAAGCTGGTGAGAAAATATCTTTGATACCTAGCTTGACAAGTGAACTGTGGAAAGCTCGACTCGATACGGCCTTTGTAAGTATGCATGGCTGGTCTTGAGATTTGATAAATGAAAAACTCACCACCCTATCATCCAGTTTTGCTTGATAAAATGCCTATCAACTTCAACATGTTTAGTGTGGTCATGTTGAGGGCTGGGTTGTGGGAAATTTGAATCCGGCCTTATTATCACAAAACAATTGCATTCTCAACTTGGTGGAAAAACAAGTTCCGTCAACAACTTCTTTTGCCACAAAAGCTCAAAGATAGTCCTTTATCCATCCCGAAACTTCGGCTTCAGCACTTGACAAAGCTACTACTTTTTGTTTCTTGCTTCTCCATGTAACCAAGTTTCCTCCCACAAATGTGAAGTAGCTTTGCGATCGATCTCCCTATTTGAGGTATTGCCAGCCCAATCAACATCCGTAAATCCTTCCACCTCATGGTGATTATTCTTTGCAAAGAAAAGTCCTTTCCTAGTGCTGACTTCAAGTAGCGTAAAATTCGAACTACAGCATTCATATGATCTTCACTAGGAGCGTGCATAAAATTGACTTACAACTCCTACAACATATGCAATGTCAGGCCGAGTGTGCGATAGATAAATTAATCTTCCTACCAACCTTTGATATCGGTCCTTATTGGTTGATACTTGATTAGGGAAAATTCCAAGTTTATGATTCTGTACTATAGGGGTATTAGCAGGTTTGCAATCCAACATCCCCACCTCAGCCAACAAGATCAAAACATACTTTCATTAAGACAAGAATATACCCTCTCCTTTGATCTAGCCACACCCAATACCCAAAAAATATTTCAAGCCCCCAAGTTCTTCATCTCGAACTCATTTGCCAATTTCCTTTGAGGATTACGTGATCTCCTCAAGGTCATTGTAACAACCCTACCCCCTTGAGAGTCGCTACAGTCATCCTATAAATCCTTTGAATTCAACTTTTGAGCTGTAAACCCTTAGGCTCTCTTTTTTTTTTTTTTTAAACAAACAAATGGTCCTAGCGCATTCGACTTTTGCGGAAGCGAAAACATTCCCCCCTTCAATTATCCTTTTATAAAAATTTAAGATGGACAATGCACACACTAAAAGAAATCATAGAATAGTAAACTGGACCTCTTTTATTTATATAACTATAAGATGGATTTTTATCGGGGTAGGTACATACTAACAGAAGCCAACTCATGCTAACATGGCCGAGAAACTCAAAAAAAAGAGTAAACACATCTACCCCTAAAAAAAACCCTCAAAAATGGCCAATCCATCTCTCGGTCACAGTGTAAAAAAAAAATCAGTCCCTAGCTCTCCCGGCTCCTCTCGGCCCTACCTCCTCCTTCCTGGTCCCACTTGAGGCGGTGGTGGTGGCAACATAACTCTCACGACTCCATCTCGCTGCACAAGCCGACGGAGATGAACTCTGAAATACGGGGGCCATCCTCAAGCCCTACCTCAAGCCGTACGATCACTCGAACACGGAAAAAGATCAACCCGGTGACGATCGGGCGTCTGTCGAGTGATCCCCACCTCCACATCGGAAGGGATACCGTAGAAAGCGCCCGGAGAAAGCTGGGCAACGGCATATCTAGTCTGAAAGTATTTCCCCAAAAAAGGGTGAGTATATCAACTCGGCAAAAGACATAATCTCTATGGCTACTCATACAATACACAAGGCAGTCAAACAAATTCGCATCATCACATAACGGTAACATTAAACGGCATCAACGGGTAAAGTTATGCATATGCCAACCATTCAGCCATAGACACTCAATCATTCATGCACTCTTTATCCAGTGCTCGTGCTTGTACCATGTATATGAATCATCAGCACTCAAGCATACATCTCATCATATACACATACATATATCATCCAATGCCATGCATACAATTCACCATGTGCACATATACCATTCAATGTCCATGCATACCAATTTTTCTGATGCACATCATTTTCAATTTCCACAATATTAGTGAAGGCTTTTAATGCATTCCGGCACACACCATCCGTGCTTAGGCCCCCCACATTGGGCATCTCGCACCCCAGCGGCATCACAGGAATTCACGGCACACACCATCCGTGCTTACGGGCATTTACACTCCACTGGCCGGGCATCTCGCATCCTAGCGGCATCACGAGGAATTCACGGCACACATCATCCGTTCTTCCCGGCATCCCCTACGCTCCGGGCATCTCTCATCTCCCGAGGCCATCTAGATTTACGCACACGAGACTCTTTTGGGCATCCGGCATTTTTCACTCCTAGCCGGGCATCCCGATAACTCCCAGGGGCATCATCGGCTCACACCATCCGATGGCCTTCTCACATGCATGGTTCATGGCACATAACATGATACTCATCACTCATAACAAGATGCAAATGCCAACCATCTTCACTCATATAGCATGAAATACATAAACAACTCCATCTAAAAATTTCCCCCATCTTTCCTTATAAAGGCATAAAATTTCAGCATGTATAATTTCAAAAAAAACAATTTAATTTAAATACCAAATGGCTCTCAAAAATTGTGAAACTCACACATGATAGTCAAGACAATATAGCACACTTTTCATGAAAGAGTATGTTCTAGATGTCAGCATACAAAAAAGATATTTTCAGCCATTATAACACAATAAATTTCGAGCAATACAGCTTGCACAATCGCAGAAGAAAACTAAATTGACCATCAATTGG